>MU378272.1:0-74838 GCA_022495175.1 Hypoxylon argillaceum | reverse complement strand
TTAAAATTTAAAAAGTAATTTTATTTATTACTATTAAACTTATTTTATTTAAAAAGTAAAAAATTTATAATTTATTTTATATTTTATTTATAAAGCTATATTATATTAACAATTAAATATTATTTAATTTTAATTAAATTTTATATAAAACTAAATTTATAAAAACTATTAATAAATATTATATTAACAAAATTATAAATTTTATAAAAATTTAAAAATATATAAAATATTTTGTTAAATAAAAAAATTAACTAATTAAAAAATATTAAACTTAAAAACTTTATAAATATTTATATAACTTTAAAACTAAAAAATTAATTAAAAATTTTTATATATAACATTTAAAAAAACTTAAAAATATTTATATTAATAATAATAAATATATCAACTTTTTAATTAAATAAAAAATAATTATTACATTTAAAAATAAGCGTAAAAAAAAAAAAAATATAATATTATATAGCTAAAACTGCTTTAAATTTACAAAAAACTATTAATTAGTTATATATATATATATTTAATAGTTTAAAACTTAATTTATTTATATAAAAGCTATTAAAAAAAATAAATTATTTAAACTTATAAATATATATAAAAAAAATTAACAGTTTTAAAAATACTAAAATATATAAACTGTAGTTTAAAAACTTTTAAGTATAAAAAAAACTGATTTTTTTAAACTAAAAGAAAAAAAGGAATCATAGACCTTGCAAAACCAAAGTGAATTATTAGTTAAATATAGACCTTGTTCCAAGCCCTATAAAATAAGCCCTTGTCACATCATATAACGATAATGACTGATACATATATCAAAATATCAAACTCCTTGAATCACGCCTTCGCTTTGTCTTACCTCTTTTCATGTTCCAAGTAGATTAAGGGCCACATGTCACCCAATTTCGTCAAAGCTTTGTCATACTGTCGGTCCCATGCCTGTGGTTCGGGTTCGGGTATACCGGGCTCCAAATATCGATACCATTCCGTATTACATGCTACCGCATCGTACCTTAATACCATAAGTTGCGTCTCGTTATAGGACTTATATTGTAAACCCAACGTTGTATTATTTTCACCACACTGCGGGATCGCCGGCCCTTTGTACGAGTACCTACCTAGACATATACCTCGTTAAGAGCACTGTACCAGACTTACATGGCCGACTTGTATTTTTAATTCCTATATACTTAAACACATCTATAATCAAACATCACAAAGGAGTCAATCCGATACCGAGTCGCCAATTTAGGGCCATAAACCTGAGCGATGTTGGTGTCAGCCCCTCATGTTCTTGTTCGCTCGTGAACGCGTATTCGCTACCGTGGCATCGGAACTCCCGGAACAGCGGGGGTGAAATGGCAAACACGAAACGGGTACCGGGTAACGGGCAGGCATCAGGCATGAAGCACAAAATGGGTTACCTGTGTACGTGCTAGTTCGGAGGGTATGTAGCTCGCTACCGTCACACCCCTATCGTAGATTCAATACCTGTACTAGGTACGGGGGATATACTTACAGTAATTCAATACAAGATGATTCCACATCAGCAGTACATCGTACGGCATTTAGCCAGGCGAAAAGCCTCAGAGCTTGGCTTCCATTGAAGTTGGAGAAAGCTGGATCGTAAAATCCAACAATAATTATCAAAACCCAATAAACCTAGTCAAACATATTCCAACAAACCGGCGGCCCAATATCTTCGGGTATTTGTAACCTCATCATAGTGAGACGTCCCAATAACCCCAAATACTCCAATAAACCCCAAAATCCAACGATGGCAAGTCCCGCATGAGGATGAGTGAGTGAATGTCTGGGTCGCATCCCGAGTGGCCCTTCAACAAATTAACGTACGTATACTAAATATACACCACCTAACCTAAATACAACCATCCGAGCCGAGAAGTTTCTTTTCTTTCATCTCACGCGTAAGACGGAGAGATAGTTATAATCTACCGCAGATCCGTACGTACTTAGAAATGACAACAAACTGAGATTCTGAACCGGCCGAACCGCGGCCCCGAGACTGCAGACAACCCCACAAATTGACGACCCCCAATGATGGCCGCCACTATCAGGTAGGAATACATATTTGTATACGCTATACATACTACTCGGGCACATTAGTTCTGACTCAGCCCTACTTCCTTACTTACATAATAATCAATGCCATGATACGGCGTAGCGCAACGACTGTAGGATTAAGTATACGCATACATTAGTGTAAATATTGCCATGGAGGCGAATTTTCATGCATCTGGATATTTACTGATAATAGACCATAATTACCATGGATACTTCGCCTACCATTACACGTTTAGTAGCTCACGTGGATAACTCAAAACTTCACTTAATGTTGGCCCCTTGAAATCAACTAACTAGATGTGGTGGTGCAAAGCGAGTGTTAATATATATATCTAAGGGACTACGTTGGTTGCTGAGCGATACTATTGCTCCTGCTATTCACTGGGACTAATACCTACTTATCTCCGGGAGAAGCTCATTGTTCAAAGTATACTACCGAGAAGGCCGAAGCGAACCAACTATGGTAGAGGATTTTAGATCATAATATGCCGTAGCCTGGAAACTAGACGAGATCAATACAGATTAGTGATTGGACAATATTAAAGTACGAAATTATATGCAGGAGATTGTCAAACGTCTAACACATGGACATAAATGTTCCTAACGACTGAGAAACTATAAAAGCTAATTAAGATAGAAGCCGTCAAAACTAAATTTGCCACTTGGACAGCCATGACAGGTACAGAGAAACCGCTTCCACGGTACTGTCTTTCTGCAAAACACGATGCTATCGCACACTAGCCTAGTCGCCAAACTAGACCAAACTACCATCACCGACGCTCTGTCTAGCGCCGCGCACAACTACAGTATAAACCTCAGTCGACCGCTCCATCCAAGCACCGTCGCAGACCCCCGTGCTTCCGCCGCCGCCGTCGAGCCTTAGCTCGGCGACGGACTCCGCGCAGCTGAAGTCTCACGGTCCCGAGAAGGCGGTACGAGCTAGCGAAGTGTCCCCAGCACCAGCGACATGGCGCCATCGTCGCCCGCGGTTAGGACGTAGGAGAAAAAAAAACGAGGCTAACGCCACCCGGAAATGAAGGCACGATTAGGACGCCGTTCCTCGTCCAGTCAGATCGACAATCATCGAGACGCCGCGCGCGGTGCTAGAGAGATCATGCAAGGAACGCGTCCCTCGAGCTGTTCGCTGAGAGCACTAGTTCTTAGACATGGCGCCATTCGATGGCATGTCGTCGGCAATCTGCTCGGTAGTACGATGCGACCAGATAATTAGTTGGGTCCGAAGACGCCCGATTACTTACATGTTCGAGGTCCGTGTATCGACAACGTGCGGATCGTTATAACGAGCGTTATAACGTCGAGGGCCGTTCCTTCGTCACCGCCCGGCCCTGTATTAATTGCTGCTGGTATACCGGTTATTAATAGCGCGGCTGTTTCCGCGAAAGGCACAGCTCGGCTGAGAAGTGGGATATAATCCTCCATGCTTGCCTATAGTCGAAGAGCTGGAGGTGTTATCAACCTACTGTACTCAACATCTTTTGCTCTGCGCCATTATACCGGGACCGCTAGACTAGACTAGAGCACCAGTTTAGTATAATACCTAGACAGACTAGACACTAGATACCGAATCTAGATCCCCCAACGCACGTCGGAAAATACCCCATCTTGTCCTGGCCTCGCCAGGAATAGCCTGATTCTCGCTTAACTCGCGCTCGCCATTGGAGGGCTGAAACCTGAGCCGCGGCAGACTAAAACGCCTGGACCCTTTCGCCGGGGATCGAGTCCGTTCCCAGCAGCGCGGGCGAGAAAAACCCAGCTAACGCGTTCCCGAACCCAGTGGGGATGGTTCTGGTAGATAGATAGGTAGCGATCGCGGGATCCAGCACCTAACAGTGCATCCCCCCTGCATATAGAACGAACTTCTAAGTTCTAGGTATACAGTATACTAGCCAAGAGGCTGAACGTAGCTACAGTAGTGTAGGGCACCTATAATTAGACTAATGACTATGTAGTCAACGGGTCCTTTGCTCGCGCTGTTTCCAAAGAGGGCCTCCACGTGGAAGCCTCCTCGAGCTAGGTATTATGCGATGGATGAAACAGGCCAGGATGGTATATCGGGGGTATAGGGGCAGAGACTTCATCAGAGCTGAACAATCTAGTCGCTCCGCAGATAATATCAGAAAGATACTAGGAATACCTACCTGCGAACCTAGAGAGCTCTCACGTAGTCCTGTGGATCCCGACCGCACCGAGGCCCTGGTAGAGACAGTCCTCGGGAATCTCACGACAGACGACGTCTCTCTCCTCCGTAGCGCATTTGCAAGTAACGAGACGAACAACCCATCCCATCGCCCCTGTCCTGCGCTCCCGCAACGCGGTATCTATCTATCAACAGCCAAGCAACGGTGAAACCCGCACGTGCACGCACGCACACGCACGCCCGTCGATTATCTCGTCCTTAGTCACTCTTGGCACGAACAAACGCAACCGCAGCCCTGCTCATCCCCTCGCGCGCCGCCGCGTTGACTAATATTACAATAGCCAACCAATGACGTCGGCCGCCCCGGGATCCCGACAGCAGCAATAGGGAACTTCTGCCAGGTGGGAAACAAGCACCTTATCGCCGTCCAGCGAGGGGCGCTAGCGGGCTCGACGGGGCCAACGGACACGGGGCTTCGGCATGTCGGGCGAGGGAGAGAACAACTCGCATCGACATTCCCCATTCCCCATCCCCCAGCTTTCGGGCCTGTTCGCCGCCAAGACGCGGCACGACTTTCCCTCTTTACTATCCCTGGTGGTATTCCTGAGAGTGTGGAGCTAGAGCGAGGGCATCATTGAAGGAGGAGAGAGAGAGAGAGAGAGGCTCGGATAGCGGATCTGTAAGCGAGTGGTAAGGTCGCCTCTGCAGGGGATGGCATGGTCGCCCTGAGTCATTGCAACCTGACGTCGGCGACGTTCGTCGTGTTGATCCTGGTGCTTTTCGGAGTACCGGGTCAAACCGCAACACCAGCAGCAACCTCGTCTCTCCTCTCTCTCCATAATTTAACCCCCGCGCGGAAAACAAGCAGGGCTAAAGGTTCCTTCGAAAGAAAACGTGTTGCAAAGGTGCCATCCGGGGAATTTTTGGAAAGGCGATGGTACGTTGGTAGGTAGGTGACATGGACACGGCGCATAATGGATGGGGCGCGTTTTACGGGGATCGAAAACCCCAGCCGGGGATGAGGTGGGAGCGCAAGAGAGGAATGAGGACGCGAGTCGAAGCAGGGAGACTAGGAGGGCGCTAAACGGTATACTCCATCAAGTAGGCTTTGGAGAGCCCGATGTACTCTAAGTGTCCTTCATATGTAGTCCAGTAGTCAAGTAGTCTAATCGAGTAGTGGTCGAGTCACGAAATGCAGCGTCTCCTGATTCACACTCGCATCAGACTAGATAGGTATTCCAAGTCCACAAAGGCATGTAGAATTAATACAATAGTGATTTAGACATCGTCAACCAGATGTAGTAGAATATGGTATACAATTAGCGACTTCATATAGTGGTCCACCATTTCCTTTTGCTCTCATGGAGGCCATTAAAAACACCAGACCCGGAAAAGACGTAGACCTCCCATAACCCACCACCACAATTTGTTTCAACACAAGAAGAAACCTGTCTTTTGCCCGCGACACCTGTCCAGAATCTCTCGTCATTCAGTCGAATTCTCGCTTGCTCTCAGCGCCTGTAACATACAAAGTCTTGGGGTATTGTTCTGGATGAACTCGCTCGCACGGAGTCTTTCATCATCAGCAAGAGTTGGACGTAACAAACGAAATCGACCAATTCTAAACGAACTACCCCGATCCCCCGGGTATCTGTGTAGCAGTGTTGTTCCCTGTCCCCGCCGCGCTTATCCTTGGTCATTACATTATAAAAGAGAGATGAGTAAAAGGAAATATGGAGGTGGATGAAGATGCCAATATTTTGGGTAGTTATATGCCCGTCCCACACCTTTGAGGTAGTCTATGAACAACTCCTTTCGCCTTGAACATGAGAGTATATGCCAGCTAGGAAACCGAAAATGCTGCGGCAATAGAGAAGGCTATTGGTACATGTGACTCTAGCGAGCTTCAGTGACCCCTAGGCCAGGAGACTGAGCACGAAGGTCTTTTAGTGATGCCTGATTTCATCTAATGGTAGTCCTGGGGGGTCATGTTTTGTGTGAACTGGATCTGCTTCGATCTCGGGTAACCGGGAGAGGATCTCGACGATACGACCGACTCGTTGGCATCCCAATCGTACTGAGTATTAGCCATGGCATTTCCAGTGAATGCCGAGGCATTTTCTAGGTTCGAGCCCATTACGTTAGCGTATACCGGCGTTACTGGGCTGCCCTCGCTTGTCTCCACGTAGCCAGGCACGTTTTGCACAGACAGATCGGGAAATTCGGAGTGAAGGTACGGGGTCAAAAGTGGCTGATCAATAGTGATGTTGAAGCCAGAGCCAAATTGGCTGGTGACAAATCCGTTTGTATTGAAGTCAGCCATCATACCAGGCGTTGTGGGCGGCGTCTTGAGGTCGTGTTCCTCCTTTATCTCTTGCACAAAGTTAGAAGTGATACCCATCCCCAAGGAAAATGAGCCATCATCGGGCGATGCTGAAATGACGGTTGGTTCTTGACGGTGGTGTTGGTCAAAAAGAGCTGGTGTCATCGGCGTCGGGGGAGCTGCGCCTGGGAAAGTAGGCGTTCCTGAGCCGATTGGTGAGCGAGTATGGTACTGTAGAAGAGCCTCGGGGCGTCCAAAAAATGGTGAGCGTGGCCCAGCAGTGCACTTTTGAATTCGTCCAGCGCCCATCCCAGTGGCTGATGATATTCGGCGTATGGATAAAATAGGACTTGGGATATCTATCCGCTTTGGCCCGTCTAGAGCTGTCTTCGGAATATTAAAAGAACGACTTCGCAGCGACGCAGCTTGTAGTGCGGCCGGGCGAGTGAGATTCCGCCGAGAAGCAATGTTGGCCGGCGGCGGCGGGGACTTGAATGAGTCTGTGGGTGTGGGCATGCCCTGAGATGTCTGATCGTTGTGACAGTCGGGAGATGCAGTAGTGTTAAACGGGCTCTCGGACATGTCGCATGTGTCGCCGTTCGATATTGGCGAGAAAAACATGGACCTCGCAGTTGAGCCTGGAAACCCTGTGCTATGCATGCTGGTATAATGCTGAGAGGTGTGGCTCTCAGCGCTCATACTTCGCTCCGTGCGTGGCAAGCCATCGTGGAAATCACTGGTTTGCCCCTCTAGAATGGCGTTGGGGTCATGGCTCATTGACGAAAACAGCCCACTAAAGTCACTCACCGACCGTGGTTGAGGGTACCCTCCAGAATTGTGAGAGTGTGTGAAAGCCGCTGCTTGTTCAGGCTGTGAAAACTCCATGGAGAGCGGGGAATGATAAGTATCGGCGAGGTCAGCTTGAGCTAAGACCGAAGATTGCATGCAGACGGAATTCGCGCCATTGAGTTCATGATCAGCGCCGTCATCCTCCTCATCCTCGATTTCTTCCTCATCATCATCTTCATCCTCTTCATCCTCATGCGAGGCATCAGTGATCTGAGAAGGTGAGGAAACGTCAGGAAACGCAGCTGACGAGGGCTGCGTACGCTTGTGAGACCCTTCGCTTAGGGAATCTAGAGCCCCGGAATATGAGTCGTCATCTGGTGACGAAGGTTCCGAGGTTGACTTCTCAGCCAATCTCCGAGCCTCGTACTCTTCTTGTTTCCTCTCTTGCTTCGCCTTGGCACGCCGATTCTGGAACCAATTCTAGTACCCCAAGTTAGCTTATATCCAACCGATACCAGCGTGGGACATCCTACGTTAATTCTAGGCCGTTCCAAGCCAAGACCATCCGCCAATTGGGCCTTTACAGAGCTCGAGGGTTTGGGGTTTTCCTGGAAAACCTTTTCGAGCTTCTGAACCTCTTCCTTGGATAACCGCGGCTTAGACTCCGTCTTGCCGTCACATAAACTTCCTCGATCGGTCATCATGGGCTGGCGGTGAGCCTGATAGCCATACATATACTGGAGGCCAGGATAGGCGGGGTGAAGCGAGTACTGGGGTTCCGCGTATGCCATGGCCGGGCCTTGTCCTTGAGGGAAGCCGTAGGGCTGGGCGAAGCCTGGCGGCGGGCAAAACTGCATGTTCATGGTTGCGTCGAGGGTTGCTAGGCGGTTCGCTATTACGAATATTTATATATGCTATATGGAAAGATAAGATGGATGGCAGCAGCTTCGCGTATGGGTTTGATGTGTGTATAATTATATTGGCCTCGTGGTTTCGACGTTGAACTTGGGGCGCCAGAGGTGTAGATATTATGAGTGAGAGCACATCTGCTCGTATATACTAGTTATCCGCCAAGGTTTGCTGCCGAAGCTGAGTCCGATAGGCTAGAAATTAAAGAACGACTGAGGGTCAGAGGTCGATAGACCAGACTAAGAATAATATCTCTTTGGGAACGAGCGTGGGAGGACTGGTCCTGGAGCAAACAAGACCAGGCGCTCTGTTGTAAGATGGAGAGGAACGGGCGAGTATAAGAGCAAACGGCAAGGTGAAAAGCCAATGGCCACAAGCAAATTCTAGTGAGACAGAGCTCACTTCGACTCGTCAAGTTTCTCTTTCGAGGCAGAGACAAGCAGGAGTCGGGGTGGAACAGGAGACAACACAGGAGGGCAGGAGATCGGAAAGGGAGGGGGGTGGCAGTACAAGTAGTTCGCCAGCCAGCTAAGTACTTAGCGGTGGTGGGTCTGGTTTCTGAAGGAGCTTGCGCGACGATGGGATGGGCCAGCCTTCGTCGTGGGTGTGTTGTGTTGTGTTGTGTTGTGTTGTTCGGCCAGGACGGTACGTACGGCTGCAGGTACATCTGTACATGGCCGGTACGACGAAATTACCACATCTGCGAAGAAAAGACACAGAGCCCACTTTGGGGACGAGGTAGGCCGATGGTCGCCAACTGGGGGCCGACAGGCAGGTAGTGGATGTGCATGTATGTAAGTCGCGAGCAGGCTAGGGCTAGGAGGGTACATGGCCCATGTATCGGATCGCTGAACAGCACAGTACACGGCGAGTATCCCGCCCGCAAGTACACATGTATCTACTGTAGCGACTTACATACAGTAGCGCCGTAGGGAGCAGAGGAGACGCTAGGTAGGCTTGGGCGGTAGTGCAGTGCAGTGCAGTGCAGTGCAAGTAGACAAGGTACTTGGTATTTGTGACTTTGACGGCTCTGCTCTATGCCGCTGCTGCGTTTCGTTTCTTTTGCAACGACGACGACGGGCCAGCAGGAGGTACGTAGTAGGTCGCGCGCGCTCGCGGGTGGCATTGGGTGCATTGGGGTCGCAGAAACCGCAGAGATTTGTGGCTGGCCTGGGCGCGCTACCGCATGCTGGGTGCTGTGCTGGGTGCTTGGGTGCTAGGTGGGATGGGAGTGACATGGTCCAGCCCGCCAACCAGCCAGCAGCGAGCCCGCCAGCCAGCCAGCCAGCCCAGTCCACAGTACAGCAGCACCTAGCACAGCGCAGCACACACACTGGGGCACCGTCCACTCATCCTCTCTCCCATCCTCCCCCCCGACAGCTGCAGCAGGGTCGGCCACCCAGGTATGGGGCCAAGAGCAAGCCAAGCGCCCAGTGGGTCGTTCACCCATGCGCCTTAATGGATCATCAGGTCGACGCTGGTGGGTATGTATGACGAGGGTTCCTGGCTGGCTTGGTGGCCTTGGGTCCTCTACGTACAATTACTTATCTAGCATGTATTGTATTGGCGGCGTACCTGTTCCAACTGTATTTCCCACCAAAGCTAGGGGGCCTCGGGATAAGATTGCATGCTGGTTGCCTCTTCCAGACTACAACCTACGCATACACTACTGTAGGTTAGGTACCTAGCGTGCGCTACACGATTTTGTACAGAGCCCGCCGGAGAGTCCACCAGAGGGAGCCGGGCTTCACTGTGCTGGCTGGGCCTTTGGGCATCCTGCCGCTACCGTGCTGTGTGTACCGGTCCCCTGTCGTCTCCAAGAGGCATCCCTGTCTTGGAGCTGAATATGGAAACACAGTGTGGGACACATGTACCTATGTTTTTGCACAGTGTCCGCAGTTGGGCCGGTAAGAGGACGATGCAGATATCGTAGAGTAGTCTTGTGAGAGGACGTCTTAAAGAGAAGCGAGACAAGATGTCATGTCACATCCTGCCGATGTATGCCCCATCGGCAAAAGAGATAGAGCTAGGAAGGGCCAGGAGATAACGAAGGACATGCGATGCAAGACATCGGCGAAGACTCAAGCCTGCCTTCACAGCACATTTGGCCTTGACAAGAAGAAAACGGATCAACTTTGAGTAAATACACTACCCACTTCACTACGCTACATTGGAGCGCAGGGGCAGACACACTCTCAGGATAGTGTACTTTGTAGTGCAAAAGGCGTGTAAGAGGAGGCCGGCCAGGGCATCAAGTTGGAGAGACAGGAGGAGGGAGGGAGACCGGATTGGCTCATACACGCACAGTACTTTCTACATAGGGCCCTGAATCGACCTGAATGGGAAAGGCAGGGGTACAGATGGGCTTCAATTTTCTTCGTTCAGGTAAACCGCAACCCCTGTCAGCCGCTACAGTGCCAATTCTGCCCCGACACGCATCGTCAGGTCTATCGGGATTTTAGTGGTTGATCATTCCATCATCACCACCACCTATCACCACTACTTAGTACATGTGTAGGCAGGTACCTATGTCCGTATCTGGTAAGTAATACCTAATCGACAATTATTTCGGTGGCCTGAGAGCCCGAGAGAGATGGCACGTCTATCGTCCAACCCGAATTGATTCTCACGAGCCACTAGTTTAGTGACAAATGAAGAAACAACATCATATACTTCTTTCGGCGTTCTGTATTCTGTGCTCTTCGACAGGCCTCCGTAGCACTTGGTACTTACTTACATACTCTAGTCTACGCATAGGGAGGCAGGTATCTAGTTTCGCAAGCGATCTTCAATACTACTCTCGGCGCAGGTGCAGGTGCTCAGCGAATTACAGCATACGGCAGAGACCTCTTAGAGACATTCGGCCTACGCCTCCTGTGCTTCCATGTCTTAGATCTCTTGGCTACCGGAGGGGCAACTTCTCCACAGCATCATCAGTAATCGGTTACTTGCTTTAGGATGGCATTTTGCCAATATCTGGTCGATAATTGAATCCCTGATTCACAGACGAGTTAAAGGACCTGACGTAGTGCTGGCGATAGGCTGTGCAAAGTCCGCGATTCCTGGTTGCCGTGCGGTTATCGCGTTACTGCATGACATAATCTGCGCTATTTGTGTTGTCTCTCTCTTACATACGCTACATACGACACCTATCTAACCTAATATTTCCAACTATATTCGAAGTCTAGAATAAAGTTGACTGTTGTTGCTGCTGCATTAGCTTATTTAGCCGCAGTGCATGCGTAAATAGTATGGCGATGGTGATGACGATGATGGTGTGAGTGGTGCATTCGTTCGATTGAGGCAGAGTTGTCGTGATGCATCTTCCGATCTCTAGCCGAGGACGACGCAAAACCTCCGGGTCCTCTGACCGGTACGCTTTGTCCGAACCACGATGGCAATGCTAGCGAATCGCATCCTATGCTAGGTGTGGTGTACCTGCCTACTGTATGTGTGCATTGCTTTCTACGTCTACCAAGCGTCCCAATCGCAGAAGTCGGTTACTCATCATGCCATTTACATTATTTACATGTTGCGGAGCGGCATCACTTGCACGGCAACCTGAGGGCTGCTGTCAAGCAATAGCTGGTGTCAGATATGAGCCTCAAACAGTCTCGACCCCGTTGACTTCGCCATGACATTTCCCCGAGGTCTATTTTGGTTTCTCTTCAACACCCATCCATCCCCAAGCAAGCTGACTGCATACACACAACGTCCAGCAAACCTATCTAAGGTAGGGTACCTGGTGCACAGCCGCAGAACCCCACCAAAATAGGCACGCCGTGCTCGCTTGCTCTCACTCTCACTCTCTCACCTCGGGTTCGAATCTAAGGCGGACGGACGACGTCGGCTCCAGTGGGGATGCAAATTCCTCTTATTTCTCCGGCGCAGAGTTGCATTGCTTGCACACTTGGCATGTCGAGCGCATCATATTCCCCACCTCTACCAGATATACCGCCCTGCTGGTCCTGTCGAATGCGAGCAACCCGGCACTGTGAACGGGGAGTTGGGCTTAGGTACGCTTGAAGCACATACTGCGTCGCAGTAAGTATCTAGGTAACTTCGGGCAAACACCCGACAGCCACTCAATGGCGCCTATGATCTCACTGACTTACTGTAAGAGATTTAATCCTTATGTATTCCCAAAAAGTGATATGGGAGCATAGGGAAGTAAGCCTTGGAGCACTTATCAGAAAGACCAATAAGCGCGGCGTGACGCCATCCAGGCCCCGAGATCTCGGTGCCGAGCGGGAGAAGCCCGGCGTGTGCCACAAGTGCCGTACGAACCCTCTAGCCAGGCCTGTTCTATGCCTCTGTAAACTCCAATTCGATCGTGACTATCTAATGTCGGAAGGAATATTAGGTAGGTATTCCCTCTATCCGATTGCTATAATTATCGCAAATTCAATATCATCTTCAAATAGATAGCCCAATAGACATGTATTTGTTCAAGTTACATCAGAGCACTGCCATCTAGCGCGGGGGTTGCGATGCACCTCACCTCTCGCAGATGGTCAAGTCTCTTTTTTCTGTGAGTTGCATTGGGGGCTTTTTTCTTTTCTTTTTCGACATCCTATCTAGCCAAATTCAGCTTTAGCCCAAAACTCCTCCATTCTGATTTGCAAATACCTGTTCCTTACATACATAGGTATCCTCACCTCTCTTACGTAGCTAGGGTTGTGAAATTAAGGAATGTTGTTCTAATGTATTAACCTGTTAGATAACTGTGCTAGACAAAGTCCTTATAAGGGCTGATATACCTACCTAACTGGATACTGTTCGGGAAGATCATAAGATGTGCGATATTGATATGATGCGCAATATAGCTATGCTAGGCCTGGTAATTGGGACCGCCATACACGTGTATTGTTGAGAAACTGGAGGATGCATTAGTTCCCTTCTCGCTTAATAGCACGCGAATTGATTTACTACACTGACACTAATAACAAGTGCCTGACTAGACTAGAGGAGCCCAGCAGACTGGAACGTCAGCTCAACCAGGGAGTTAAATCTAGACTAGATCCCTGCTGACTTACAGAAACAGACCTGACAGCTACCCTATGTACTAGGTGCACTATAACCCTTCTAGGAATCCCTTATCCAATTGACTAACACGAAAAAAATACTGCGTAAACCCAACCCCAAAAACAAACCAAAAATACACATCCTATCTACAGTAGACGCAAACCCGGTACCTGACCTACTAGAAACACGTAGATTATTCAATCGATTAAGAAACAGGGCACTATGTATCTGCGGGCTGATATACCGCAAGCGAGATATTCAAATGCCGAGAATTACACAGCCATAGCGCTCCGTAGGGCAGTGTCAAACAGCAGTATAAGGAAGCGATCGTCGATCTCTCCAGGCTGTCGGAATCGGATATCTCCTTAGGCTTGAGCCGTAGAATTGGGCCCCTGATGCCAGATGGTCCACTGCGTGCGATTACGTACCGTAGTCTATCTACTGTACAGGACACTACCGTGTCTCAGGATTATCTAGATAACTGCCCGGGATACTGTACGCAGTGCCTACATTCTATCCTACCTATGTACCTAGGGATGTAGGTACCTAAACTCATCTGACTTGGGGAATTTACAGTCAGGCAGCACCGGTTGGTGATACCTGCATAATACCAAGAGTCTAGTGTATGCTGCAGAACAACATTGGACCCCGAATTCACTCGGACACTAAATTATAGTAAAATGCCCGATGTACAGATATGCAGAGATTGATCATGACTTGTGATGAAATGTAAGATCCGTCTACGTAGCCAATCAGCCAGTCGGTCGACCTCGAAAGACGATGTCCTCTTCCTTCCGCCGTTTCCGCGATAGCGAAGAAAAGGGCCGGCGTCTAGACTCTGAATGTTCCCTCTGTGGGTAGTTGTACTGCACAAAGTCAGCACCGGCTTATATCACTCTTGCTTGCAATTGGTAGCGCATCCCCGTGGCCGTTCCCTATTGCAGTTAGGCAATCAAGCAATTTTCATGTTGTTGGTCGGCCGTAAGTTGAACTACCTAACCTAGAACCACAATACCCGCTACACCACAGCGTCGTAGGGCAGCTTGTTATCCATCAGAAATGCTACTCGTGATGTGCTTGTACACTTCAACATACATCCAAAGCAGAAGAACTTCGAAAATACGCCGTGAAGACCGGTGTAGAGATCCGTCGAATAGAAGCTCACGCTCTTAACCCCCTTGCGCTTCCAGCCAACCAGCAGCGAGGAACACAGGGTCGCGGTAGGCAGGCTACTACTCTGTATGTACTCTAAGTATGTAAGTAAGTACGCAGTAAGTAAGTCGGTATGTATATGTACACTACGCTGCACAGGTAGACCACAGAGCGCCCGGTGCTACGCTGCATTTCTCTCTCGCCTGTCAACCACGTTGATGATGTCCAGGGACTTTTTCCCCAGGATCACTGTTTTTGGCCCGCTCTCCCAGGAGATTTATCATCATCACTTCATCAAGGCACCGCAGCGCATCCCCACCGGGCCTGGCGAATCACCACCGGCACTGCGTTCCCATCCGGCGGAGCAAGAAAAGCGAAGTCTGTCGGGATATCACAGCCTCTGATTCTAGATTGTGCAATGAGTGGTGCGTGCTATGTTAGGTGCATGACCCTCCCGGATGAGCGGGTCATCGTTTAAGCCGATCGAAAGGGGTGACTTGACTGACCCATCTGTAAGTACGTATTCTGTAAGTATGCACGTACGGCTTCACGCCAACACGAGTATGTACACAGTGGCCGTCGCTAATGCCAGGTGGTACGCTATTCCGTACATTACACGAAGAATGTTCCTTTTTTACCCCCACGAAGCGAAAGTCATTGGACGATTGCCTATTGCGAGCTGTGGCTGTGGCTCACTCTAAGCAGAGGACCCGAGTCCCTGGAGTGGCTGCCGAGACACCGGCCGGGGAGATATGATCTAAGATCTCGGAGCCACCTTGCGAGGGGGGCAGGAGGGGAAGAATGGGATGGGATGGGATACTATGCTTCAGAATTCAAATGGCATCATCGTTCTTCTCACGCACAAGTCACTCGCTCACTCGCTCACTACGGAATACTACCTAGTGTACCTACATACGGAGTATACGTATAAGCATGTAAGTAACTGCTTATCTTACGGGTGGCTTCAATTGGCCCCGACAGCTGGTAGCGATGATACTTATGCCCGCGGCAAGTTGAATGAACTCGTGGCCCAGCTCCACACCATCACCACCCGTGCTGTCGGGGAGTCATCCGAGCGAGAACACCCTCTTTTCCTACGCGTTATGGTGCTACAGTACTTACTTAGGCGGGTGTCCGCGACTCGTTTTTCAGAACGCTGACCCGCCGCCGCCCGGTGGCCAAAGCCGCGCGCTCGCGCGACAAAAAAACCATGGGCCTTTTTTTTTTCTTTTCAGCTTTGTCCCGTTTCGTAATGTGGTGCGTAGCGAGCCGCTGGGTAATCAAGCTATTTCGAGAAAACCCAAGGGTCCGGGGATGCTTTCCTCTTTGAGGTCCCTACTGCCGTTCGCAAAGGCCCATTCTGGAGCGTTTCTGGAGTTGCCGAGTGGCGAATGAAGGAGAGCAGACTGGATTGGTGCAGATTTCTTAGGGCCAGCTCGCATGGGTGTTGCGTAGGTAATCACCAGCCATGCCATGCTTCCCTAGTTAAGCAACCACTTATGCCTATTCAGTCCAAACAGCTCAGAGCTAGGGGAGGGGGGCGCGCTGGGGTCGTGGACGGGACTCGGAATTCAGGACCTTCTGCTGGCCCGAGCAGCCACGTGGAACGAGATCTTCGGAGCAGGCATCTTCCCTGTCACCATTGCAGAATTGGCTTACGCCACGGAGGGAAAAGTGCCCGATTCCACGTCTCATTGGCTTACCAGCTGACCGGAGCCGCTCTGTCTCCCCTTTTGCTGAAATAACATTGTCTGTCCCTGTACCGCCAGGCGGTACACCACCGTACTGTACAGCATACTGTATTCTGTACTTGTAAGTCTGGCCTGCGAACCGTCACAATCGGCTCTGAGCCAAGGCAACACTTTTGCGTACCTCATCTGATGTATGAGCACGATTACGTCCCAATATCCTCGCTCACATGATCAAAGAAAACTAATTAATGTCACCCTGAAGTTTATCTCTATTCGTCCACGACGTAGAGCGATACCATCTAGACTATGCTAAAGCTATTAATTAACTTATAAAACAGCGAGAGGAGATGGCCTAGATGCGTGCTCTCTTATGATATCGTTCATTTAATACTACGCATAGCCATACATAACCATAGATTTGGCCCCTCACATTGTAGGTATGTGCCGTCAGTTCCGCCGTCGACGAGTGACTTTATTTTTACAGTAGTTGAGGGAAGGACTCAAATGCTGGATAGAAGAACGGTTACTGTATGGATCAAGACTATCCCGAATAAGGTGCTATGCCTATCTTGACGCTAGATCACCAAGTGATCGGCCGTAAACGCAGATCTTAGATACCGACTTTACCGCGGTTCGGAGCAGCAGCTATCTATGAAGACAAGATACCTAGGTAACAGACTTATACTCATCATTGATGTTTAATGAGGCTCAGTCATCTGTAACCGTGCTCGCAAGCGGATGTTTCGATACGGCAATAAAGATGAGATAATATGAGATAAGATGAGATGAGATGACTTGAATGCTTCATTAGTCAGTCGCCTTTCTTCGCTAGATACCACCAGCCCGTGCAGTGCAGCGCGGTACTCTGCGAGGAACCGAGGGAACGGTCCCCTGGCTCAGCCACCAGACACTACCGTGCACACTACCATGTAACTACGCAGTACTACATGATGACTTCACAAAGCGTGGTGAAACCACGAGCGGATAACGCTCAAGCCGCATCCCGGCAGCCTATCACGTCGGCGAGCTAACCGACAGTCGCACTGGACCGTTTTTTGGGCTCGAGAAGAAGAATCTGACATTTCCTTACGATTGTCTCGCCTTCGACCGCCGCCGCCGTTCCTGCAGTAGGGCGACGACACCGCCTCGGTTGGTTTGCATCGGACTTCTCGTCTAGCCACGCTGCTTCCTGCACTGGAAATGCACCGCGCTGAACCCGGCGAGGGAAGCGCATGTAAGTAGGTCGAGTAGGTACCGCAAGTAAGCACCTTAGGTATACATACGCGTAGGTGGCTAGTGCATGTAGGTGGGCAAAAATAGAGTTGGCCCGGCTAGCTACAGAATAACCAGGTAATGTACAGACAACCATCACCACTACCACTACTACCTACTCTGTTGGGAGATTTCATTGCCTTGGTGCCTTGGTCCCCTTATTCCTGCATTTCGTTATCCAGCGAAATAGTCAGCTCTGGGGCTACAAATGGCATGAGTACGCACGTCGCGCGACGTTGACGACCATCGAATCTGCTTACATGCCGGATCCTTTGGTAGACTAAATGTGGTTACAAAAGATCGATATCGATCCAACGGTTTTTCATCTATTGCATTCCGTTCCTGATTTTTCGACGAGTGTGTTGCGTGACGCTTTTTTTTTCTCTCGCAAACTCACGATAATGCACGCCGACGCGCTGCAACCCTACATAGTATTCCGTATTACATCTATCTAGATAGATACTATGTATGTACTTACTACAAGAGTGTGGCACTGCCCGCTGCCCACTGCCCACTACCCTTTTCAGCGCTCACCGCTCTTGGCGTTCTCTGATTTGGGGCGAGACTGCTCAGGCCATGCCATTCTGAGCCCGGCACCGCATGTTGGCTTATACCCGTCTCCGCAGAGAGCATCTAGATCTCGCCCGCACCAGATACATCAAGACGCAAAAGACGGTTCACGTACCGTACGTATTCTATACGCGTAGATATTACATATTTAGACTAGACGAGGGCCAGAATGTACATAGGGCTCGAAGCTGTAGCTGCATGTTCGTCATCCATCCCGTCGCTTATGACCATTTACACGATGCGTATGTACGCTATGAATAGGAGAGGCTTAGCTCTCTCGCTCGCTCGCGTTCTGTCGGTAGGTATCTGATGAGACCTTGTCTCTGCGGAGCTGACCTCTTAGCCTTTTTTTTTTCTTTCTCTTCGCTTCTCAAATTGGGTTTTGGGGATGGGTGAACTGGTTGATTGATTTGATTGAATGTTGCAGGGGAGCGGGAGAGGGTTGAGCTTCTTTCGCTATCGCCGCTCGCTTTCAGCTGGCCACCGTAAAATTCAGGTCGGCGACCATGCCCAAAGATCAGCGACGAGCAAAACCCCGATAGGGGTTCAGTCAGTCCGTCTCGCACGCACGCACGCAGACAACCACCCACCACCCTTTTCGCTCGCTCTCGTTGCTCTTATCTGCAGGTCTTGGACGCGAGGGCGGCTGGGATGACCTGGCAGAATCCCGAGCGACTGCTGCAACCACCCACCTGTGGTGTGGTGGTCGAGCTGCTGAAGGGGGAACCCGCATTTTCCCAACCCGCGCACTGTAGGTGGTAGGATCATGAATCGGGACCTTGCAGCGAGATGCTCGATAGACGAGTGAGTGGAGGCGAAAATAAAAACAAAAAACCCAAGAGCAAACGAAGACGCCTTCGCGGCTACGACAATGCTTACATAGTGTTGTGTTATAGTGCGAAAGGGGGCAGGTTCCCCCTTCTTCTGCCAAGACGAGGCGACGAGATCCCATCCGTGGATAGAGTCCCCCAAAAAGCATTCCCATATCCTCATCTCCGGGCTCTTCTCACGTTACCTACTCTGTACCACGGCATAACGTGGCGTGGCGAGGGCGGCGCGTGCGAGCGCGAAGGAGGGGATAGATAGAGAAGAACACACACATACGCATGCTGCTGCTGCTGCTGCTGCTGCTGCGTACACACAAATACTTAGATTGTTCGTCCAACGGTCGCTCATGGTTATGCCGAAGCCACGGACCTGGGAACCGCGAATGAGGGCGCTGGGTGGTTCACCCCCCCGCCCGTCGGTGTTCGGTGTGCACAAGGACGCCTTCGTGATGACTGAGCTTGCGCACATACACGCCTATGTATGTCAGTACATGACTAACGAATCGTGCCTTGTGCCCGTTGCGTATGTAATACCTGTCTCTCCATCGCCCGCTCGCATCCATTTTCCGCTTCCCGAGCTTTCTCGTCTCCATCCCATTGCCACCCTTCCACGAGTAAAAAAGACACGCAGACGTAAAACCTCGTGGCCTCCGTCGTATTCTTCAATAGCTATCTGTCGTGCGACTTGATCTCATTTTCTCGGTTACGGGCAGCGAGATAATCTCACGCGGCCCCCCCTTGCTTGTACGCATACACGCTGGTGAGCCGAGCATCTAATTTCATAGCTCGTGTTTTTTTTGACCGCCTTAAGGCCGCGTTCTGTATGTAAGTAAGCAAAGTAGCACCCATGCGTCTGTCTAGCTATCTAGTTATCTATCTGTAGGTAAGCTATTCGGTCCCGTAGTATACGTAGGACGTTGAAGAAAGAGAAAAACAAAAACAAAAAAGTGAGTTATCCACATGATAATACGAATTAAGTTGCGGACGAATCGCCGTCACCAATCAGGCGGGACGCTACACGGGACGCAAGGGGGGCGCGCTTCGCTGTCACCCCCAACTTTCTCCTCGGGTTCCCCATTACCCGGACACAGGCCAAGGAAAACAAACGTCATTTCAATTTACTTTGGGATTGATATGATCAATCCATCAATCAATCGCCTGCTCGCCCTCCCCTCCGGTAAGTAAAGTAAGTCAGTTTATGTACTATCCCGCTCTGCCTCTGCTGCTATCCGACAACGTCTATCCGCATTGTCGGGTACACGCCGTCAAGCCTTACTCGCGGGAACTACCTGGGCTAGTAGGTAGATCAATACCACAGACCCATCCTCCTTGAAGACTGCAAACCTGGGGTAAGGTAGTGTGTGTAGGTACTGTAGGTACATTCTACTGCACGGACGTTTGAGGATGTCACAGCGCGAAGAGGGCCAAAAAAAAAAAAAAAAGAATACGAATTCCTCTTCTCTCGGGATTCATTGACTGTGCCTTGACAGAGATGATCTGTGCATGCAAGAAAAAAAAGAGAAAAAGAAAATAGGTTCCATCCGGGTACCTACGCCTATGCGTGAAGAACGTGACTTTTTTATTGTTGCATCTAATCTTACACTGGCTAGGCATGTGGTGATGAGCCTTGGAATATCACCGAGCAGCGTAGATGGATAAGCATTGTATGTACTTAGAGTCGACATATCGATGGTCGGTAGTAAATAAGACTGCGGGTGCGCTCCGCAAGTGTACAGCATACAGTACACATCTACATACTTGACAGACAGGTAGACCACACGATCTAGATCGACAGGCCGGACCGATTCAGTAGATTTCCCCTCGCTCTGATCTCTCTTGCTTGTTTCTTGCTATCTGTCATGTACATACATTGCTACGTACGGTAGTGCCCATGTGCCTTGGTTGTTGAGATCCCTCTTTTTGCTTTTTCGTCCCCGCCCTCACCTAGGTCAAGCACCTAATCTAGTGTAGTACGCTGCACCTAATAGGGAGCGAGAGGAAAAACAAAAAGGACCATACATGGGGTTCCACAGCACGCGAGATAAACTGTAATCTGTAATGTGTAATGCGTAGGCTAGCTACGGAAACATACCCACGATGCGAGAGGGAGGTTTCCTTTTTCTCGATCTTCATAGGCTCTGCGACCAAGATTACTCATCGGAGATCGATGGTCGTCATTAGCCCGTGTAAGTGAGTACTTACGATACAACTCCCTAGTCCACCCACGGTATTTGAGTAGGTACCTGTGGACTACGACTGGGACACTTAGACTACGCGAGGCTAAGGTACTGAGTAAGAAGCTTAAGGGACGGGGGATCAGGAAAAGCTGTCAGCGGTTAGTTGAGCCGCCCGTCCCGTGCCAGTCTGCCCCCTCGACACTATCGACAAATACCGATACCACCTATAGCTGGGGCGACATATACCGGTACCCATATACAGTAGTTATAAGCACCAACCAGGTGTGTGGCTCAACCTTAAAAAAAAACAACGAAACTTACATATATTCTGTTATATTACCTATATTACCTGCCTACTATGTATGTAGTATAGGCTATAAGTAGCACCCGTCTATGTGGCGAACTAATGCCAGGTACCGTGATATAGGTAAGACTTCCTGATATCATACTACGTAGTATACTTAGCAACGTATGTATGCGTACGAGAAAGCCCGCCGCAGGCAGGCAAGCAAGTAAGCGCAGCAGACCACCATCACCACCGCCGCCGCTGCTTCTCGCCGTTAACCTATTATAGAGATGGCGGACTTCTGTAGATCCTTCCCACGGCGCAAACAGACTGTCGGTAACGCGGAGTGTAGGACGAGCCGTAGTTACGAGCCAGAGGGTGAGTGAATCGGCGGCAGCGCGCGCGCGACGCAAAAGACCCTCTATATCACCCGCATCACCTACACCATCTCCATACGGTAGCAAACCAACATCGTGATTTAGTGGTAGGCACAGCACGGCACGGCACAGTAAGTACATATAAGTACGATACCTAGAGCGTGGTGTAAAGCGGTTGCAGTGACGTGATTGTGACTCGACCTACAGCGCAGAGCCACCGTCTACACACCTCACGGCGCCGCGCTACCAGTCACCACCACATGCTGCTACATGGTACCATACTTGGGATAGATAGGTACCTATCTAGTGTGCGGACGAGAAAGAAAAAAAAAACCAGGAACGCGGCACGCGCCGGCGCCTCTTTGGCGCTCTGCCCATCCCACCCTACCTACTTACTACTTACTTGCGGCCTCAGACCACAGTACCTGAAAGGTTGGGTGGCGCCGAGTTCCTAGCACATGTTCATGTCCGTCATCCCATCCTCCATACCATAGGGCAGGCAAACCTATCTATCTACTCTCAAGTTACTTACATACAGTACGCTATTTTTTTTCTTCGTGTCCCTGGCAGCGGGGTCCGGGGCCACGGGAGAGCGAAGTCCCATGTCTCGCGCCGCGAAGATCTTCGCCCGAAGAAGACAAGGCGAGTTCGTCGTTGACTGGGCTTCGGCAGATGAGCGAGAGGGAGAGGGAAGAGATACCTAGGTAGAGGGAGATAAAAAAAAAATGGAGTGAGGCAGCCAAGGTTAAGCCAAGTTGGTCTAGCGCAGCTGTGCTGTATGTATGTATGTATGTATCTACATACATACTGTAGTAGATAGTAGGTTTACTGTAAGTGGCGGCGATCATGGCGCTTGCTCGCCGCTGCTGATGGGGGACTAAGGACGAAAAAACGCACCCTGCGAGGCGCGTGTCTTGCCTGGACCTGTCCTTGCCGTGGACGGGTACATATGCGCGACGATGTAATGGATTTACATCAGGCATTTCTCTCCCGGCGTAGCGTGCGTGGTGTAGTGTAGTTAGTGGTCTATCTATCTTCCCATCTAGTTTTTTCGCGGCGGTGAGGAACGAAAAACGCAAATCAGAATGCGACGGGACAAGCCGCCGCCGCGTTCCACTCGCGCTGCCACGCCCATGGCTCTAGCGTTTATGATCTGGTGCTGCCGGTACCTACCTACCTATCTCCTGTGTGTACGTGCGTATATGTATGTATCCAGGCCACGCCAGCATACCTACCGATGTAGCTACGGTGCACACCGAGGTAACCCATCGTCAACGGGATGTAGATAGAGAAGGAAGAGATAGACAGACAGACTTCACTGTCTCGAGTAAAAGTCCACACACACAGCCTGCTGTGGGATGCCGATAGTCCCTGGTGATCTTCATTTCAGACACGCTACATGCCGCCCGCGCGCTCGTCATAAGAAAATGCCCTGCAGGTTTGACATCGGGACCAGCGCCGGGGTCCCGGGCTCTCCCGGGCGGGTAGATAGATGAATCACATTACACCACCCAGGGCAGTGTAGGCAGGTATACCACGCCGTGTTATTACGTCCACGCACAGAGGAGGTAGATATCGAATTTAGTGTGTCGTCTCGAGCAATATCGTTCGCAGGTTCATGATGCAGAGGACATGTATGTAGATAGCTCGCTTCTATCCGCGTGGCTTGATCATACATGCCTACATACATACATGTAGAAATATACGGCACATACAGCGGATGCGTACAGCCGTCTGCATTGGTTGCCTACCTACCTACCTCTATGTAGGCCTGTTCTCGACTGCGATTTTTTTATTTTAAAAAAAAGTTTTTATTTTGCCCTGCCACCCCTCTATTAGTCCCCTGCCTCGACATCGCGATAGGGTTTCCCTCCTCGTGGGTCTAGATTGATGAGTCCCCCACGAGCATGACCTCGCTAGAACCAATGGCTGTTCTCCCGGCACCCCTCGCCTAGGCGCCTCGCTGTGATTAGACGAGATTGCATGGCAGGCTTATTTTCTAAGAATTCTAATTAATCATCCGGGGCGTCACGCATCGTGTAGTACCGTCCGCAGCAGCAGCAGCAGCAGCAGCACTGGGAGGGACGGCAACCGTTGGGTTGGGCAAGGTCTAGATGCGGTCTTGGTAGTGGATTGGAAGTCTTGTCTCTAATCTAAGCAACTCTATTGACTCTACTACAACTGTCCATTCCGTGCTTCCGTGGCCCGTCGCGATGCAAAATCCCGTCATGTGCTGTCATTATCGTCAACTGTATGCAGGGCCAGATCTATAGACATGGGGGCCGTGGTAACGGCACAACCCCTTACGATGAACCTCGCTAGGAAGAAAAAAGAGCCCCCATTTCGCTAGCTAACTCCTCACTTTCGCTCCCGCCCCCGATAAACTACCGACATGAGCGAGCTTATTAGGTTGCGCTCCTGATGGAGGAAGGCATCAGCCGCCACAGGGGGGGAGACTAGCAAGTAATGCGTCCTCGCCATGACGAGCGGATCATACGATGCATGCGTAAGTGTGTACGGCGTATGTTCCTCACTGAAGCTTATGGACCAGGCCATCAGAGAACTGCAGCGTCACCCGACCATCCTCGCCGCGCGCCAGCATCTTGACCGAGCTGAGGTCCTGGACGATCCAGTCCGGCTCGGCGGCGGCCACCTGCTCCCAGGTGTGGCTCGTGACGAGCCCCAGCACCTTGCACCCCGCGGCCTTGCCCGCCCTGATGCCCGCGGGGCTGTCCTCGAGCACGAGGACGTCGGCGCCGGCGGGCAGCCCGAGCCGCGCCCACCCCAGCTGGTAGCAGGCCGGGTCCGGCTTGCCGTTCTCCACCGACTCGGCCGTCACGAGGTGCGCCGGGTGCGGGAGGTGCAGCACGCTGAGCCAGCCGTGGACGAGGGGCTCCGTGCCCGAGGTGACGATGGCCCAGGGCGCGTCGGCGGCGATGAGCTGCTGGAGCAGGGCCCGCGCGCCGGGGATCTCGACGGCCGAGTCGCCGTACTTCTGGGGCAGCAGTGCCTCCATCTGTCTTACATCTGCCAGATCGAAAGGATCGGCTCGGTCAGCTCTGGGGTGAGACATCGAGGCAGGAGGTCAGAGAGGAGGGGAGGGCGGGAGAGCTAGGGAGGGTCTCAAAGTCAGGTGCCTGTCTGTCTTGTTGGCTGGCTGTTCCTGCATTTGGCCCCCCTTCGACACCCCGCCGCCGCCCCAACTTCCTATATATAGTGTGGCTTACATTCCAACGTTGCCTTCTCAGGGGCGAGCAGCTTCAAAATATCTATCTGCACAGTTCACACAAGTCAGTATCTGTGTGATAGTCCCTCGAACCAACAGGGACAAACTTGGCCCCCCTTGATGCAGGATGGGCAACAATTATACCCCCGAGACCTGCCTGACTCAAGGGGAGAAAGGCGAAAAGATGACGAAAAGATGCTGCTGCAGATCGGCGATCACTTACACTCCGGCGGCCGTGCGAGGTCTGGAGGATGACTTCGGGATCAACCCCAATCTCATTACCGATCCTGTAGGCGATCGAGTTCACTTAGCAAGGGTCGAGCCTTAAAGGGATGCATGTGGTGTATTTAGACAGCCAGGGGAGCGAATCCTCACGTATGCCAATGCTTCACCACAGCAGCCGTGGAATCAATTATAGTCCCATCCATGTCGAATAGCA
Organism: Hypoxylon argillaceum; assembly: GCA_022495175.1. Classification (NCBI taxonomy): domain Eukaryota; kingdom Fungi; phylum Ascomycota; class Sordariomycetes; order Xylariales; family Hypoxylaceae; genus Hypoxylon; species Hypoxylon argillaceum. The sequence goes on along the minus strand of MU378272.1, from coordinate 49,538 downwards.
GACCATGAAATGTGACGGTCTCTGGGGGCGCCGCGTATGCCATCCTTGCGATTCGTATTCTTCCTTCTGACCGAGATACTTAAGATGGAGGGGCAGAGACAAAGTGTGCAAGTAGTAAATATGTATCAATATTGTATCAAGACGCTTGTTGTATAAGTTCCCTGGTGAAAAGGACAGAATCTATAATCTATTATGTATCTAAGTAGGTAGGTAATTATATGCAGGTACATGAAGAGGGAATAAGGCGGCCCGTGACTTGACGAAGCTAGAAATATGGCGGTGTATTTCTACCTAATACGGAAACTCCGCCCATGGTTTTGTTTGTTAGTGCCCATTTATGTATTTCCTAAACCCCGGTACCTATGCGTGTATGATGAAGTCCGTATTCGCCGGTTATCCTCGAGCTTATCGGACCAGCACTTGCTGCTTAAGCAGTGCATCGTCAAGGTGTCGTACAGAAACATGCCATGGACTGTAAAGATGATAGGCAGTTGGGTTGGTTGACAGAGCGAGGAGCCCCGCTGTAACAGGTACGAAGGCACTTGACGAGGGCCTGGAGGGACAGCGGGGTTCTACTGATAGCGGGTAGCGGGCCACTTTGGTGGATTTAGTGGAGCTTATCGCTGGCGGTCAAGAACGGCAGAACCGCATTTTACAGGGAGATGGTCAACTTTTTTTGTGTGGTGACTTCGATCGTGAAAGAGTGTAGGTAGATAGATAGAGCTACCTATAATTACACAACAACATCATATACGCCAAGCTTGCTCTACATTTTGCTCATTGAATATCAGGCAAGATGGCAGGCGGTATCAACAAACCCAGAAGTTAGTTCAATTCTATTGCTACCCACAATCAAAAGATGCATTATTTGTTAAGTTGACTTGACTGACTGATATATGTGTGTTTGTGTAGAACCCAAGTCAAAGCGCACGCCTGTTCGGTTAAGACACAAGATCGAAAAGGCCTCGGCCGCGAAGCAACGCAAGGCGAAGAAGGAGGCGAAGAAGAACCCACAATGGAAGTCCAAGCTAAAGAAGGACCCCGGTATTCCCAACCTGTTCCCCTACAAGGAGAAGATCCTTCATGAGATCGAAGAGGCCCGTCGGAAGAAGCAGGAAGAGCAGCAGCAACGGAGGGAGATGGCCAAGGCCGCCAAGACGGGGGCCACGACAGGAGACAACGAGGGCATGGATGAGGACGATGATGTGGACGAGGACGGCATGAGCGGCGCTTTCGACGATAGCGACATGATGGACGAAGATGATGACGACGACGACGTCGGTGACTCCTCAAATCCCATGGCTGCTCTCTTAGCAAGTGCAAAACATGCTGCTGAGAAGTACGAGCGCGATCTACAGAGCAGGGATGACGTGGACGAAGACGATGACGACGATGAAGACTCCGATGGTGGCTTTGATTTCACTATGCAGGATTCGTCGAGGAAAGCCCACGACAAGGTCTTCAAGCAAGTCGTGGACCAAGCAGATGTCGTACTCTATGTCCTGGATGCGCGCGACCCTGAAGGCACAAGGTCGAAGGAGATTGAGCGCATGGTGATGGCCGCTGCCAGTGGCGGGAAGAGACTGATGCTCATATTGAACAAGATTGATCTCGTCCCACCGCATATCTTAAAAGATTGGCTCGCCCATCTCAGACGATCATTCCCTACTCTACCTCTCCGGGCCGCCAAAGCTGCCCCGAACTCACAAAACTTCAACCATCGCGACCTCACCGTACAGAGCACATCCTCAACCTTGTTTAAATCCTTAAAGTCATTTGCTGCCTCAAGGCAGCTGAAGCGCGCTGTATCTGTTGGTGTAATCGGATACCCGAACGTCGGAAAGTCGTCCGTTATCAACGCTCTTCTTTCCGGCCTCGGTGGTCAAAGGAAAGCCGCCTGCCCTGCTGGTGCCGAAGCCGGCGTGACGACGAGTATCCGCGCCGTCAAGATCGATAGCAAACTTACACTGCTCGACTCACCCGGTATCGTCTTCCCCTCTACTACCGGCAGCGATGGTCCCAAGCGCAGCGCCATCGAAGAGCACGCTCACCTTATCCTCCTCAACGCCATCCCTCCTAAGCAGATTGACGACCCGATGCCCGCCGTCTCGCTACTGCTACAGAAGTTGTCATCTTCGGCGGAGCTACTAAAGAACCTAATGGACGTATATGACCTGCCGCCGCTCATGACCACCGATGGCGATGCCACCACAGATTTCCTGGTGCAGGTCGCCCGGAAGCGAGGAAGGCTGGGTCGCGGCGGCGTTCCCAACTTATCAGCCGCCGCCATGACAGTCATCACAGACTGGAGAGACGGGCGCATCCAGGGATGGGCGGTACCCCCGAAACTACCCGTCTCTCTCGACAGCACTACGGGAAGCGCGGCTAAGGGAGGCCCTAAGGTGGCAACCCCCACTTTAGTAGACCAGAAAGAGATCGTCACGGAATGGGCGAAGGAGTTCAAGCTCGAAGGCCTCTGGGGTGACGACGAGGAGACGGGGACAGGGGATGCCATGGAGCAATAGTGGATTAATGACGTTTATCCAAACGACTTCTATAGTTATCTACCTATGTATGTTGTCTTGCTGGCGTTGGGTGAAAATGGGCTGGCTGGATTGGGCTTCTGCCTCGCTGGTTCTGGTAGACTTGATGGGTATAAAATATATGAATTACATTAGTACCTATATTCGTTTGCGTCTATATCAACCTTGTTATTCAACTCACTGTCTCATTTAGGTGTGTGTCGTCTAACCCTACTATCCGATGCGTATGAAACTCGAGGAATTATTGAGCTTATTTAGTACTACTAGATATAGTCTACTCCATCTTGCCTGTTACTGTAACAATGAGAAGATCGTCCCTAACGAAATGTGATAGCCGAAGGAATACACATGTACGTAAAGGTGGTAAACAGGCGAAGTTCAAGGCGGCTGTCTAAGTGGTGGTGAATCTGATACTACGTGATGCCATTTATCTATTTATCGAACGGTAGTATCATTTACCTATTCTAAAGAAATAAGACGCGAAATTTTCAGCTGGGATCCTGCGAGGATTTCTCTTGACCGAAGAACCAGGTTGCTAGAAGAGAAGGGGGCGATGTGAATTACCTCCTAGAGAGGCTGGTTTATCCAAGGAACTGATTAACATGCCGTATAACCATTTTCGGGCAGTTCATCGGCCGGGACTAAGTCAGGATTGCGATGACATATCCCCTTACCACTCCAGCTATGTTGCTTGTAGCTAAGAAAGTGGTAAGAAAATAGAAGAGCACGGGGATTCTCACTACACCACAGTAGCCAGTGATGATTTGAATTGGATAATCACCTACTTAGATAGACTAAATATATGTAATGTTCGTGTAAAACAATAACGCTACCGGATAAGTAATATACCTACGCCAGGACAGGGTAGAATAAGAGGCATATACATGGCTTGGCTCACGCTTAATACGTATTGACCTACTTAACTTATACCTGTTTATTAATAAAATAACAGGATAAATAGAAAGATATAACTTAATTAGTTAGCTATCTTGTTTTCACATTTCTCCCATTGCTGAATTATTTTCCAACATCGCACACCCAGCTGTTAGAGAACCCCATCCGTGAATCTAATGAAGTGAGATGTTACAGCTTCATGAAACTACCATATATCTTTTGCCATACCTTATTTTAAAATCTAGAGTAATCGAAAAGAGCGCTTGCATTAATCCAGTACCACCAAAATAAAATAAAATAAAATAAACAAATAAATAAACAAATAAATAAACAAACAAATGCGTAACCCAACACCGTAAGTGAGCAAAATAAACACGTCCCAGGACGACATAAAAGCAAATGCAACGAGCGAGAAGTCAGAATGATTCATTCCCAAACCCAACCAACCATCTAGTCCGCCGCTACCTAAACCAGTAACTAAACCAGTAAGTACGTAAATAAATAAGTTCGTCTGTTCATTTATCAATCCCTTTACCCCCAAATCCAAATCCCCCCAACCATCCAAACCACTACCCCTGCCCCCACCCCATCCCCAACCCGCCCATCCCGCCGCCCCCGTACCCGAGGCCCGTGGTATTAAGATACGTATCGATGTCCTGCATGCCCTCGTTCTCGAGCACGGACATGAGCTCCATCTGCTGCGCCTGGCTCAGGCTCCCCTGGCGCTCAGGCGGCAGGCCGCGCAGTCCGACGTCGTCGTCGAAGCCGTTCATCCCCGGCGACGAGGACGGGCCTGCGCCGTCCCAGAACCCGGCGCCGATCCCGCCGAAGGAATATGGCGACATGAAGGGCGGGGGCGGGCTGAACCACTCGTTGACGGCCGCTTGCGGCAGCGGGCGCTGGCCTGGCGGGAGCTGGCCCGGTGGGACGGAAGGGATGGCGAAGGCCGTGCGCGGTTGGGAGTGGTGGAGGCCGTTGGACAAGATGCCGTCGGGCGAACCCTGGGACGCCGTCGTAGCGAGTAGGGGGGTCGACAGCAGGGGTGTGCCGCCTTGCATGGAGGACATGGACTCGGGCGGTGACTGGGCGAGGAACGGCGGGGATATGGTGGTGGACTCCGAGGGAGGCGGGCTGGGGTCGATGCCCGGGAGGCCGTCGGGTTGGGTGAAGTCGGGGGGGAAGTAACTGAAGCGGCGGCCCGTGTGATCGTTGGAGGCCGGGTTGAGGAAGATGGAGTTGGACCGGAAGGTGGGGTGTGAGGGGAAGGGGTTGGTGAGGCTGTAGTTGTCTACGGATTCGGGCGCCGAGCCGAAGACGTACCCGAATTGCGGCGGGTTGAAATCAGGCGCTTCGGACTTCAGCGGTGCCGCGGCGCCTGGTAGTTCCATGGCATTATTGGATGAGGTAGTTTCGGGCGGTGGTGCTGGCGGCGTGTTGAGGGAGCCTGGACTGGATAGGACGGGAGTGTTGTTAGAGTCGTAGCTCTGGAGACAGGCTTTTGTGAGGATGGAGTATAGCTCGGATGCCGAGGCAGTGCCTGGCCACCGCTCGACGCATTGGTCGATGATGTCTAGCGCGATGTTTACGAGTTCTTGTACCTCCTCTCTGGAATGCGCGGCGCGTATGTCTGGATACCTGGTCACGCACCATAGAAGAGTATTGAGCGACATATATAGAGTTAATAGGAACACCCATGTTATATCTACGGCAGCCGCCCTCATCTGCTTGCTTGAGATATCTATCACATAGGTAGCAGAATTGAAACAATTGGTCGCCGACCGTACTGATGGCCGCGGTACTTGGGGTGAAGGGCGGTGAAGAGTCACTACCATTGTATGATATCTACCTGTGAACCTGAGAAGCCAATTAAGTCAACGCCACCACTATCGAGAATAGGGGGGGAAGGGGGCTCACCATGGCTTGCACCACGCGGGTTTCTCAGGGCATGACCTCAGCCATTGGTCCATCTTCGCCTCCATATCGGCAAACCAAGGATGCTGGGCGTTTCTTGGTTCGGGGCGCTTCATCTCATATAAGGTGCGGCGGATCTCGGCTTGGAGGAGTCGCATCTTGCAGAAGTGGATGGCCACGAGCTTCTTTTCATCTGGCGGCCCGGCTATGATGCCGTTTTCTGAAATGTTGGCATCGGGCACCGTCTCAAACCACTTGATGTCAACAATATCATCGGTCTTGGCAAACCCGTTTGGTCGACCCATAGAGTGAGATAATCCAAGTTCAAAAGTGCTGACGATCCAGCTCAGCCGCCGACGCATATCTAAATTCAAAGGGTTGCTGGCGCCTAGAGCGATGGTCTTCTCATCTGCGAGCCCGAGCTGCTGGCTGATCCTCGTGGCCAGACCAACTACATAGTACACGGCGGTTCTTGTTGGTGTTAGTAGTGAGTATTGGCCAATTAAGACGAGGCACTGGAGGGTTTTGAGGTCCTTGGGTCGAACGACTGCCTCGAAGTACTGCATCGCTGCGAGATAATAGCTGTCAGCAAGCCCGGCATAGTTGGAGTCGAGCTTCTGCATGCTTATAGCCATGACGAGTCGGACAACAAAGTTCTGGTAGGGGTCCTGGCTGCCGGCATAAGCATCCTCGAGGGCATTCGCAAGTATATTTTCATGAATCGCGGGAGTAAACACTTGAGCTGCGATCCAAGGTTAGAGTTCCATTTGTTAGGGGTTTGAATTCCAGAATTCAAACATCACATCACATCACCTACCTCGTTGATGGAAGACCTCGATGAGCTTATCCGCGATGACCCTGCTCGGAAGGCCCGGCGCTGCCACGGCACTGATCATGGGATAGCTCTTCTTTCTAGGGTTTACAACGGGCATGCTGAAGGACTGCGATCTGTTGCCAGAGGGAGGAAGCCCGGCGCCTGTGGCTTTCCGCCTCCCCTTGACATTGGGTATAAGCTCGGAGATTCGGCCGGTATCGGTATACCGTTTCGCCTCTTCCATGACGATGCGCGTCATGGCGATGCCGCTCGACGGGCCGAGATATCGGGGGGTCTCGTCGGTCTCGTTGAGTCTCACGAGACCGCCGGGGCGAATGAAGTCCTCGTGGTCGTTGGCGTGGAGGTCGTCCTCTTCGTCGATGTACTGGCCCAGCTCTGCATCCAGGGCGCGAACCCTCTCTTGCAGCTTGACGACATAATATCGACTGATCTTCTTTCCCCTGGTGGTATCGTAGTATTCGCATGTCGAGCCCGACCGTTCGCACGGGAGACATCGAGGGAGCGTGGGATCGCATCGGGTTTTCCTCTGGACAGGTCAAAGTTAGCCAGTCAGCCCCCTAACAACGCAATTCTAGAGTGCCTAAGCGACAATCGACACCCGATCGCGGAACGAGCGAGTGTCTGAAACAGGTGCATCACTCACCTGGCGACAGCGGCAGCAGGCGGTCAAGGTATGCGCGATGCGATGCGGGCCCCCGAGCTCGTCGTGTTCGTCGCCATTTGGCGTCTTTCTCGGCGGGAATTCTTGGTGCTGGTGATGAAGCTGATGCGGATGCGGATGCGGATGTGGGTGCGGCCTCGGCATATGACCGCCGAAGCCGTCCACTTGGTGGAAGACCATGGACGCCTCCATCTGTAGGCTTTACTACTGTTATAACTCCACTGCGCTGCCTAGGCTGGCTTCTGTTGCGACGCGGGAACTGAGGTCTGTGTCGTGGTGATCTTGCCCGCACATGGGCACGCGGCGGGGAAGAGTCGTCGCTCTGTCGCACAAGTTCGCGGGGGAGACTCGAGGCTCTGTGGCCGAGTTATCGCGGGGGGCACCTCTCTGAGGTGAGGTACCTATGATAGAGTAGGTATATGTATGCTGTGTGATACATGCGCTAGTTCACCGAACCAATTCGCCTTACTGTATGAGCATGTTACGCCATCCACGAGAAACCAGCGTGGAATAGAGGCTTTCGTCTAAGTGCAAGTAAGTAAGTAAGTTCCTAGGTTTGTTGTTGTCCATTCGCCAATACAGGAAACAATATAGGTAGATAGTAGATAGTATGTGGGTAGGTAGAGAACAACGCCGCCATTAATATGGTTGTGATATCATTTGGCCCATGTATTTCAGGGGTGTCGAACAGCGAGTGTCAGATCCCTGCCCTTACTTTATCTATCTTAGTACCACTCTAGGTGGACAGATGGGTCGCGGGACACTCTCTGGTCTCCTTGTTGGTGGAGTGTAGCCAGTCTATGTAGAGCCCAGAGCGCTGATCGGTTCTACATGCTTGGTGTACGCATGTACCGAGTAGCGAGGAATAGGTAGCGAAGGCCCTGTATTTCCCTGTATTCCTGCGTACATACTGTAGTAGCTGAATCCTGACGGCTTACACAAAACATTGGAACGTTGGGGGCCACAGTCCCTACCTCTGGTTCGAACATTCCAGAGCTTCCCGATGATCAGGACGGTCCGTCTCGCGCGGTTTCACGGGCTTCGCGTGTCCGAACTCTTCAGCCTCTTCCCTCCTGTTGTGTGTGTTTCCACGTGGCGAAGATCCAATCCTTAAAGTGTCGATGGCTAGATAAATAGGTACCTGACTGACTTTGTATAAGTGGGAGGGCGGTGCTAATTCTACTAAAGTTAGGTGCCTTACCTCCACTAAACTATTACCTAATGCCTTAGGTAGCCACAGGGGATTTTTTAAGGGTACCTGGTACTCAGCTGTGGGGAAGTGTGATTTTCGAGCAAGATGAAGAAGGGCAAATATGCTTATTAGGTGGATTCTTCCCGCCTGTCAATTAGGCACCCTACCTATAAGTTTCTATAAGTAGGTACATGGTTGGTAGGCTGACACCCGCCAATGCGGCTTCGCGGTGATGCTGCTGCCGTGCTGCCGTGATGGCGAATTGTCAAATGCCGATGCTAGCAGGTATTTATGTGTAATTTCATGATAAAATTGACAGCTTTGTAATCTCTCCAACTGCCGGGGCTCTACTAGTGTAAATATCTTATCTACATGGTCAGACGACCTAATCTCATAGAGTTTCAACTTAGGTAAGTAGGTATATATATAAAGTACGACCTACATATAGCTTAATATTGCCTCGGAAAATTTACGCATAGATACGAGACTATCTTCTGCCGTATTTGACAAAGTGGACTATCACAGCTGCCGCATAAGTGAGATGCTAGTCCGAAAGCCAAAAATACAATACCTAAAACATTGATTGACGTTCGTTTCAGGACAACAGTAGCCTGCTGCATGAGGCCTTCGAAACAACCGTGGTACCGAAGGAGGTAGTAGTAGCGCTGATGCCGTCTCCGAAAGTGCATTTGCATTAATGCGTGTTGCGCTGGTTACTGATCGCCATCTCCGGTGTACATGAGATATAAATAAGAAAATAAACTCATAAATTAACACATAATTACTTCGATTAAGCTAATATGAAACGAAAGACTATTAAATGGCAATTAGCTGTACGCTCTTAAATATGAAAAGAATTGCCAAGAATCTTGTATCAATTTCAACTTGTGGCATCCTGAGGGATACTAGCAACTGTAGCAGATACCTAGCGCAGCCTCATTCCTCCTGGAGGCTTGGTTATGGGTCAGGAAAGATATGGGACTTATCTAAATAGATAGATAGCTATTTACAGATAGATCCTCTAGGTACGCAGTGTTCCATTCTATAGTAAAGCCTTTGATGCATGAGAAGGATTCATCCATTCATATACTCTAATAGGTATCTGATGTAAAGATGAACTTGGAGATTCGAGAACAGTTAACTCTCTGCTGTCACTGTCGTCGATCGTTTCACCGCTTCACCAAATCTCACCCCCCCCAAGCTGCAAATCAAATCCCCCCACTCTTCAATCGCCTGGCTTGGGTAACACCATCTAGGTAGACCACTTTTGCGGCATTCTCACTGGCGAAAAGGGGGGGTTGTCAAGAAGTTCCTAAGTGGGCAGCCGAGACCCCGCAGCCCACTCGCTACTGCCATTTCTCGAGATTTAGACCAGGTACTAAGACCTAGTCTAGTCTACCTAATCTGTCTATCTTTCGTAATCGAGCGTCTTGTCTTGTCTTGTCTTGTCCTGTCTTGTCGCATTTAATGTGAGGCTCTCAAAAGAGGTTGATTCTAAAAGAGCATATTCCCACCCCCTATCTAAATATCTGACTTGTCGTTCCATATTCGATAACAGGTCGAATCTCATTCACACACAAGACAAGACATACATACACTCGTCGCAGTACCCAGAGCCTCCTGCTCGGCCCGCCTCAAGCTAATAGGTCTGCCAAGCCCACGAAGCGTATGTTGGCGGGGCAGAGGGTTGCCTCATCGGCGCAGCTGGACGTAATGCGCTTCGGCGCTTATTAGCAGATCCAGACAGACCCCAGATACCGCGATACTGCGCGTGCCGGTGTCCTCGCCCGCCCTGCCGCTGCTGTCATAGATAGCTAAGCACCTAGTCGACAGCGGGATTATTCATCCCTGACCCGTCGATCAAGTCGTCGGACATCCGGTAAATATTACAAACCCCCGGTGCGCTGCTGCTGCCCGCCCGTCCGCCTGCCTGCCCGCCTGCCCGCCTGCCCGCCCGCCTTGCGCAATGCCGCCGCGGTCTAGTTTCTCCGATAACCCGCTGTTGCGGGTGTCCCGTCCAGTATCGGCTTGCTCCAGATGTAAATATCACTTCTTTCAAATACCACAGCACGTCGCGTCGAGGCCCCTAGGAACCCCCGACTAATGAGTTGTGCACAGGTCGGTCCGCTAAGGTCAAGGTCTGTTGTTCATGTCGTCCCGCGCTTCTCATCGTGCTTTGAGCCCTGACCTGAGTAGTGCGATGGCAAATTACCAGCCTGCACGGCGTGCGAGAAGGCTGGCCGGGAGAATGAGTGCTCGGCAGCTAATGACCAGTTTGCGAGGGGCAAGGAACGAAGGCAAGCCAGTCCCGAGTCCTATGAAGAAATTCTGGTCATGGCGCATACAGACTAACACACTGGTAGCTATGTGGCGGCGCTCGAGCTTCGGATAGAGAAGATGGAGAGGCGGTTGGCCTTCGCGCGATCGAGAAAGGCGTCGCTCGCCCAGCACGCGTCTGGACCATTACCTCCCATCCCTCAACCTGAACGGAAAGACTCTCTAGCTAATATACAGGCCGCCATGTATCGCAAAGCTGCGAGGAGTCGCGAGAACTCGGATGTCAACTCGCTCATGTCTGACTTCGGTTTCCTGTGCGTAGTCTCATCACTCTCGACCACGTCTATCTGGGTGCTAATGAATCGCTGTGAAGTTCCGTCAATGCGACAACAAGAGACTTTGAGCCATCCACAAGTAACATGACATTCGCTCGGCTTGTGCTGGCTGCTGCCACGAATGATCCTTTACCTAGAGATAATCACTGGCAAATGCCATCCAAGCAGACGGCCCTGGCATTGGTTCATTATTATATGACGAATATATACTGTCTCTATCCTGCTTTCTCCGAGACCGCTCTCTCCAATGCCCTGGAACAGGTTTACATGCATGACCGCATCATCAAAGACAGTGACTATTGGCTTCTGTACATGGTTCTAGCCATTAGCTCAAGTGCACAGAGCCAGGTCAAGAATGACCAGTATTACATCGACGGCCTTTACTTAGTGTCGCGGGCCCTGAAACACGCCGACCGAGCCCTCATGCCGGGCTATACGACTCAAATACAATCACTCATCCTTCTAACCCAATACTCAACCTTAGACCCGGCCCACTTCGACAGTTGGCATTTAATCGGGTTCACATGTCGTGCGGTTATAGACATGGGATTTCACCAAGATCCCCCGCCAGAGCAATTACCCGACAAGTCACTCCTAGACATGCGGCGGAAGACTTTTTATTGCGTATATTCACTAGATCGGTATGCCAGATGAGTAGATATATCGCAGGATCATTGAATTATGCTGACATATTTCTAGGTCAATTAGCATGGTTCTAACACGGGCCTTCTCATTCACAGACGCCGCAGCAAACGTCGCCTTCCCGCGGCCCTCCTCCTTCAGTCGCCGGGCCTCGATAACGGGGCAGTACCTCGCAGGCTGCGAGCCCGCTCTCCTATTATTCCAGCTGCGTCGCGCGCAGTCGCACTGGTACCAGATACTCTCGCAGTCGGACAACTCGGCCCCCGCACCCGACGCGCCATTCGTCTGGCAGATGTGTCACCAGATGCAGGAATGGTCGGAGCGGTTGCCGTCGACGGCGCTACCGCCGGGCGTCCGCGAGCTCTTCGACCTCGAGCTGCGCTACAGCTTCGTCTATTGCATGTCCCCGCCTTCGGCCGCGCACGAGCCCGCGCTAACTGACTACGAACGCCTCTTCATCTTCGAGCACGCCCTCGCCTATCTTGACCACATCCACGACGTCGCGCATAGTGGGCGCAGTGGTATCACTGGCTTGTATTCTTACCATGACGCGCTGCGCGTCTACTTCATGGCCAGTCAGTTTGTCGCCGTCGTGCGCGACGCCGAGGACCTTTTGCTCTCGGGGATCGTGCCCCCGCCGCCGCAACAACAGCAGTACTCCCTAGAAAAGGGGGTAGGACTGGTGATGATGCCGCCGCCGCTCCCCCGCCGCATGCCAGGTGGCCCCGGCGTCGGCGGCGGCTTCGACAACCTCGAGCGCAGTCTTGGTTGCCTAGAGCGCACAGCGGGCACGCTAGCAAGGTACGGCGAGCGCTGGGACGACTCAGTGATGCTGCGGCACAGCTTCGACGGTATGTCGCGCCCCATCGTCGAGCGGCTGCGACTGCGGCGCCAGATGAAGCAGCAGCAACAACAGCAGCCATCGCCGCCGCGGAACATGCGGTGGGTTGACGTTAATGTCGAGGCTATGATGAGGGGGAACGTTGGCGGTGGTGGCCCGAGGCCTTGACGGAGTAGGTAGGGGTAAAGCGTAGAAGTAGACGGAGATTAAAGCGAAGACATCGATACGATATAGAAATAGCGAGGAGCTTGCTTACTTGGTTACCGGGTATTATTCGGTGTTTGGGCAACGAACTGGAGGGAGCTGCATACAGGGGTTCCTCTACCACCAATTACGTTTCATTTAGGACTCGGAGAGGGCACTGTCTGGGTATGGTAATCTATCTGATATCACGTTGAACGATGTATTTTAGCAACTACGATAGGCCATTTCTTTTGATAGATTACGAACTGCTTATTTTTTGCCTTGTAACTTAGATAAGCTGTGAGGTACACTTGATGTCGCAAACTAACGGACTGTAGATCTCCATAATACCCCTTTCTTAAATATTGTTAGTAGAAGTCGGAATTTATGGGGTTCTCACACGGGGACCACTAGTCACGGAATATCTATAGATCAGTCCCTTAGTGTCTATACTAGAAATTAGCGAGAGGCTGAACGTATGTAGTTGGGCAAGCTACTATTATAAGTAGCATCTATAATGGGGTTGACGTTCGTGAGATCGACAAGGCAGGGCGATACCCATACTTCTCGCCCGTCCTCTATATTACGTATACCCAGCTGTTATCCGGCCACGTGCCTCGTATATAATCCCAGTATACCACCCAATACTCACACAGAAAGTAGTCTCGCCCTTTGCGTGAGTGAATCCTTTACACCACCCTCAAGATAGACGTTGTAAAGTAGGCGAGCTTACTGAGACGATGACCCTGCGTGCCGCTATGACCGCCGGTAAAATTCTCATTGGTGGAACTGGCTAGTCGTATTTCTCCGCAAATACCCTCTCTCCCCAGCCTTTCCGGCTGTCTCCCCGTCTGGGGAGATTCCATATCTGTGGGGAAGGAGTCAGGGTTTGCGTAGTCGGTAAGATAGTGCTGGATGTGTAGAAGAATCCTTTTCGTGACAAGCAGGCCTATACAGTATTGTAGAATCGCGTGACTGGTACGAGCTGAAAAGCAACGGGTGATACACAGGCCACGACCAGCTCTAGAAGAGCCTCTCTCGCCCTGTCGCCGCTGCTCATTGGCTCCGCCTGCGCGGACGGGGGTTCGAACATCTGCGCTGCAACCGTTGGACTACACTAGACTAGGTGCAGGTGCGCAAGGCCGGGAATATGGTCGGAAACGGGGCTACTGCGAGCGTGGGCGCCACCAATGGCCATGGGGGATTAGCTGAGGGCAGGTTCGGGATGGGACGTATTCATTGATCCCGGCTTGCTGGTACCGCCTTGGAGAGACGGTATGCGGACTATTCATATACATATTTGGACGCACCCTCCCTGGGGATCTTCTTTCTTTCTCTCCTTCCTCTTCTCCTTTTCTTCAGCTTGGCTGGGCTCTCCGTTATATCTAGGAATATCTTGGACTCTGTTCATCGGCGTTCAAGATGATGAGCTCGAAGAAAATATACAACTGGTAGGTTTACTTTATGGGTATTACTTTCTCCGGTAGAAATGGTTACTGATACGGCGGTGCTATAGGTACATCGCCTTGGTGGCGGCGATGTGCATGGTGTTATACGGATATGATGCCTCCGTCTTCAACGCAGCTCAGGGTTCTCAGAACTGGCTTGACTGGTTCGATCTCAACTCTGTGAGTTCCTGGGTACCAGTTGGCTCTATCTATGACCACGCCTGACCGAAAGGATATCAACAGAAAAACGATGCGTACCTGATAGGTCTCGTGAACACCGCCTATACCATCGGCGCCATCGTCTCCGGCTTTTTCTTCGCCGGACCAGTTGTACGTACTCCTACTCCTCATCTACTGGGTATCGTCTAATGCGAGTGGTAGGCCGACTACTTCGGAAGACGATGGGGAATGGGCCTCGGCTGCTTCCTCACCATCATCGCCACCTTCGTCCAAGCCTTCGCCCCCCGCCACAACCTAGGCGCCTTCATCGGCGGCCGCGTCCTGATCGGCATCGGCCAAGGCCTAGCCCTAAGTACGTCGTTGCTAACCAACCCCCTCACCTCCCCCGCCATGCTAACACCCGCCCAGCCGCCGGCCCCATCTACATCGGCGAGGTCTCCCTCCCCGAAGTCCGCGGTAGTGTTATGACGTTCTGGCAGACGTTCTACAGCGTGGGCAGCTTCATCGCGTACTGGATCGCCTACGCCTCCAACCTGCACCGCAAGACCCTCGGCAACTGGGACTGGCGCCTCGTCGTCATCTTCCAGATCCTGGTCCCCCTCATCGTCATCATCCTGCTGCCCTTCCAGCCCGAGTCGCCGCGCTGGTGGATCAAGCGCCACAACAACGTTGAGGAAGCGCGGAAGGCGCTGCGGCGGATCCGGGAAACAGAACAGGATGTTGAAGATGAGATCCTGGCGATCCGTGAGGCGATCGAGTACGAGAACGAGGCGATTAGTGGCTCCTACACGGCGCTGTTCAAGGACCCGAGTATCCGCAAGAGGCTGGGCCTGGCGTGCGTGATCAACATCGGCCAGCAGCTCTCGGGGCAGGGCACGCTGAACTCGTACTCGAGCGCCATCTACAAGCACATCTGGACGTCGAGCGAGACGATCAACCTCATCAACGCGCTCAACGCCACCTTCGGCATCCTCTTCACGCTCAACGCGCTGTGGAGCGCGGACCGCTTCGGCCGCAGGTGGTTGCTGATCGTGGGCGCGCTGGGCATGGCGACGTGCATGCTCATCGTGCCGATTGTTGGGCTGAAGACGCCGGATGTTATTGCGGCGGATGGCACGGCGACTAAGACGCAGCCTGTCGGCATCGCTATTGTGTTCTTGCTGTTCTTGTTTATCTTCTTTTACAAACCGTCCTGGGGCGCGTACGTACTCCCTATCCCCTATCCCCTTTCTACCCCTGCTGCTCCCCTCTACATTGTACCATCTACCCCCTCATAGTCTATCCCGACCACATGCTAACATGAACATAACCCACAGCACGGTCTGGATGTGGACCTCCGAAGTCTTCAGCATGAACGTGCGCGCGCAAGCCGTGGGCATGTGCTCGCAGATGCAGAACGTCGCGAACACGGTGTTCCAGCAGTTCTTCCCCATCTTCCTGGCCAACGAGGGGCTCAAGTGCCTGTTCTTCTTCTTCGCCACCAACATCCTGCTCGCCACCTTCGTCTTCTTCTTCATCCCCGAGACCAAGCAGGTCTCGCTCGAGGAGATGGACGCCCTCTTCGGCGGCCAGAACCACGTCGAGAAGGGCAGCCAGATGCTGGCCGGCGGCGGCGGCACGACTACTACGGGCCACTCGGCGAGCGAGGCGGAGAAGGACGTGGTGGCGCACCATGAGGATAGGGGTGCGTCAGTTTGAGAGATTTTGCGGACTGCACGAGAAGGGAGTAGGAGATAACGTAATGTACATAGGCCCTTGGAAATCAAGTTAGGCGATACATCTCATTATCCGCTACGATTACCCAATTCTACTTTGATGACTGCACCCGGGTGTTTTGAATGTTTCCTAATTTCCAAGGATTGCTCGTCTGAGATACGTTTGAATTGATTTTAACTGGTGGTGTCTACACATTTCGGATAACGCGGATGTCGCATGGGATTTGATGCGAAGATACGATACGTGAGCTGCCATAATGAAAAGAAAAGAAAGAAAAAAGAATATGGAAGAATAGTGGTCGAGGAAACAATTATTTAACGACAGTCTGTCTAGTCAATGCCCTTAACCACTAGAAGTCTTAATGTTAGTAAATAGAAAAGGTATAATTCTTATCAAGACGTCAAACGGATATATAGGGAGGGCCATACGTACATATACCGACAAAACTATTTTTTCTCCAATTCCGTTTTTAGAAAACAGTTTGCAAAATAAAAAAACTATAATATATGTATATATTCTTAGCTTAACTAGCTTTATTATTAGTTTAATTAATATAAATAGACTTAATTAACTTAGCTACATTTAATTGACTTGGCTGCATTTGATTGATTTAACTGCACTGATTGATTTGACTGCACTTGATTGATTTGATTGATTTGATTGATTTGATTGACTTGACTAGACTAGACCTGACTGACCTACTGACTGGACTGGACCCACTGACCGGACCTGACTGGACCTAACTGGACCTAACTGACCTACTACCTAAGTAATTTAACCAGACTTAACTAACCTATTGATTTAATTGACTTAAGTCTAGTTAAGCCCAGTCCAGTCAGTAGGTAGGTCTAATCCAGTCAGTCGGTCCGGTCAGTGGGTCCAGTCCAGTCAGTAGGTCAGTCAGGTCTAGTCTAGTCAAGTCAATCAAATCAATCAAATCAATCAAGTGCAGTCAAATCAATCAAATGCAGTCAAGTCAATTGAATGCAGTTAAGTTAATTAAGTCTATTTATATTAATTAAATTAATAATAAAGGTAATTAAGCTAGAAATATACACATATATAAACTATGGTTTTTGTATTATTGTCTTTTTATTTTGCAAACTGTTTTCTAAAAACGAAAATTGGAGAAAAAATAGTTTTGTCGGTATATGTACGTATGGCCCACCGTCGATATACCCAACTTTAGGCATATCGGGGGTTACATTCCCGGGTTGCTGAAGTGGGGGTCCAATTAAGTAAACATGGTTCAAGCTGCCATGGGTTATACAAGGTTCTTATCAACTTCAACCGGAAGCACTTCAAGGTCAGTTTTGGCGGTGTGTGAATGCTGTTCCTCTGGTAGGAGCATTGGATATATCGGAACCACTGCTATTGAAACTGGGCGCGATGGACCAACTAGATGAGGACTATGTCTTCATTGACCACGAGGATGTTGTCATTGAGGTTCAACCTACGCAGCCAGAACTTCTCCGCAAGATCAGCGACTTCATTGATAGCACTTCAAAGGAGCTATGGGAGGTCAATAAGACAATCCACGACAACCCCGAGCTGGGATTCGAAGAATTCATTGCCCATGAGACGTTAACGAAGTTCATGGTGAGCCGGGGTGGGTGGACGGTGACCCCCTCCGCGTACGGCTTAGCGACCGCGTGGGTCGCCGTCTTCGATAGCGGCAAGAAGGGGCCTATTGTCTCGTTTAATGTGGAGATGGGTACGTTATAAGTGTGTCGTTATCGCAACCTTCAGGCGATACTAACGAATTGAAATAGATGCATTGGAGGGCATCGGACACGCCTGTGGCCATAACCTCATCGCGACCGCATCGGTGGCAGGAGGCCTAGCAGTCGCCGAGATACTAAAGCAGGGCGAGCTAGGCGGTAAAGTGGTGCTCTTCGGGACGCCTGCGGAAGAAGGTGAGCTGTCCAACGCTTAACATCATGACAATGGATTATTGTTTACTGATCGCTCATCGATACACAGGCGGTGGAGGGAAGATCAAGCTGCTGGAGGCCGGGGCGTACCGGGATTACAAGGTCGATATTAATCTGCTGTCTCATCCCGGTATCACGAAGAACCACGCGCTCATGCGCACGTCGGCATATACGGCATTCAAAGTGGAATATTTCGGGCGCGAAGCCCACGCGGCTGCCAACCCGTGGCTGGGAATCAATGCCTTGGATGCACTGATAACGGCATATAACGCCATCTCGGTCCTCCGGCAGCAGACGATGCCAGGTGATGTGATACAGGGCAATATCACCGACGGTGGCTTGCGCCCCAACATCATACACGCATACACGGCGGGCGGCTTTGTTGTGCGGGCAGACACGCAGGGCAGACTGCGCGAGCTCACGAAGAAGGTGGAGGCTTGCTTCGAGGCCGGGGCGAGTGCCACAGGGGCCACGCTCAAGATGACGCCCATCCAGGCGTACGCCGACCATGTCCCCAACCGCCTGCTCGCAGACCGCTACCGCCAGCACTTCAACCAGCTCTCCCCGCCCGACCTCATACCCAACAACCCGGAGGTAGATGAGATCGAAGGGCGCACAATGGCCAGCACGGACCAGGGGAACATCAGCTATGCCATGCCGAGTCTCAATGTCGGGTTCTCAATCCCTGCTGGTCCGGGGGGTGCTGGGCCTCATAACCCTGGATTCGCAAAGGCGGCAGGGACAAAGCTTGCATTTGAGAACTGCCTCCGTGTTGGCAAAGCCATGGCCGCTGTGGCGGTTGATGTGCTCGGCGACCTCGATCTCCTCGATGAGGTGAAGAGAGAATGGAAGGAAGACATCCGCCAGAAATCTGTATGACACGGTGGTCTAATATCTATTTTCCATAAAGACGATTTTCTCGGTGAACAGACACATCATATCAATCTACCGACCTCCATACCATCGTAGAACCAATCTCATGAATGATATTGCTAGTTTCAATCGCATGATGTTACTGTGTAAGCTTAGAGACAGCATTATTATCATATACGCTGACTTTACACAATACCTAATTAGGTACTTACTACCACATTATTCTTATATAAGAGAGTATAGGGAAAGCGAGTATGCTTAGTCACGTGGCGAGAGTGGGAGACATCGGAACTGCTGTGAATGTTTGATTGTCCCGCCACGGGAGATAAGACCGATAAGACTGATAAGTTACTGCTGTCGCGCTCTGTATAATTCCGTCTCAGGAACAGTTGATGTGCTGCCGCTCCGAAACTGCAACGCAACTGAATAGTTGACACTATTCCGTGGCCAATATATTACATACAATCCTTTATTCGTGGTACCTTGGTTTCCGCGTTGTACAATGTCATCATCTGCATTTTCATAGCCGTTTGTCTCTTAACTACCTCTGGGGTTGTTGTTATAAGCCGGGGTGCCTCCGTCTTCCGACCCTCCCTTGTGCTGAACAGGTACTTACTTATATATATTCACGCTGCCTTGGCGATCAGCTCGCAATAGCGATCCTCTCTTGTAGTTACCTCAATTCGCCATGGCAAAGAAAAACAAGAAATCAGCGGCCGGCGAGTCCCCCGCCGAGACAAACCAGACCTTGCCACCGACCTCGACGAGCTCCAAGAACAGCAAGGCCGCTTCCTCTTCCGCTTCCTCTACGCCCTCCCTCTCCGCCTCGGCCCTCGTGATATGTAGGAACAAGTGAGTCTTGGACCCAGTCTACTATGGTGGTTTCACTTAAGAGGTTATGTACCTTGATCGCATGATTGTTTTTCTGTATACATGCTAACTTGGACTTCTTTTTTGTAGGCATTGGCGATACATATCTTCATTTCACGGACCATGGCTTCAATTACCCGTCGAGGTCCTCGAAACCCTGGCAAATGCGAACTACTATATGCCCCTCCCGCGACCCGTCGACCCGGCCGTATTCTACGATTTGGTTAAGATAAGGCAGCTCGTCGACGGTGCTACAGATCTCGCGGTGCGCGCCGCGAATGGTGTCGCCTCTTCTGCCTTGTCCAATTCGCTTGCTGGTGGCGCTGCGCACCACATGCAAGCGCTGGGGCTAGGATTCGGGAATCCCGGAGGTGCGAAGCTCAGTCCAGAGAGGAGGTTTCGCATGCGGGAGCAGGCAACCCAGAAGCTGTCGCGCGCTTATCACCTCGACGAGATCGCTTCGAGCGTCGCAACCATGCAGTCAACATCGACACTCGAGAACGTGGCTGGGCTCGTTCTACAGCGGTCGCCTCACGATGCAGACGCGAACTACGTACACTTCTTTCACGAAAAGATCCCGTCTAGGCAGCTAGCCGAGTGTACAGATTTGCGCGCTTTGGATATGATCATTGGACAGCGACCCTCGGACTGCGAGCCTTTGCGAACACGTGCCATTGTCCGAATGTTTAAAGAGGATTTTGAAGGAGCTGCGCTAGATCTTACTACAGCATTAAGCGGCTGTCGCCTGAACCGACCCCATAGACCACCTACAGAGGAATCTATGCAACTAGAGCGTAGACCGGGGAGGCGCCGAGATAATCCTCCCCTCGATGAGGCAGATCAACCGAGCAGTACGGAAGTACAGTTGTTATTCCAGCGTGCAGGCTGCTACTTGACGCTGGCATGCGATCACGTCGAGTTCGCATTATCGAGGGACCGTCGCGGACAGACCGGCGAACCATCGAACGGTACCAACGGCGCCAGCAGTACAAATGGGAACGGGCCTACAGAAGGGGAAGGTCTCCCTAATAGTACAATACCTCAACCTGGAGACCAAGGGCCTACTCGGAGGCAGATTGAGAGCAGGAAAACAGTGCGGTTATACGCAAAGCGTGCTTTACGGGACTACATGGAATACCTCAAACACTTCCACTATTCACCCAACTTGCCAATTGAAGTATCCGACGACTTCAGCCGTCAGGTGAACCAGGCGACTCACCGGAGTAAGAGGTATTACGGGCAATCTCGTTGGACTTCCCAAGACCCAAATAGCCCAACTAGCAGTTCAGTCGGCCATACTGTTTACCCCTTGGCGACGTTGTTCTCTGCCACACCGCCCGCGGATCTTCCCCCTTATCCGTCTACCGATATTGTACATACTGCGTCTGCGCTGAACGCTGTTGGTGCCGTGGAAACAACAACCGAAGTTGTAACATATCATCCACTGCTTACCGATGCATTGCACTCTCTTCTCCTTTGCCATACTCTCGTGCAAACGTCGACCAAAGAACTTCAGAGGCATGCATATATGGTAGCCCGCCTCGCTCGACTAGCCGACGGTTATCCGGTCTTTCAGGCCAGTAGATCACCTGCTCGTGCGGATTGGATAGAAGTACTGCGTCGAGCGGATAACTGGATCGAACTTGTGTCAAGTTGGGAAGCTCTCTGTGCCCCTGCGCCGCTTCCCGTACCGCCGCCGCCGCCGCCTACGAACAGTCTGTCGGCTGCTACGACGGGCGTGAATGCTTTATCTATCACGGGCCCAGCTAGCCCTACGGAGACGGATGAGCAGCGCAAGGAGCGATTAAGGCATCAAGCCATCATCGAGGCGTTAGAGGATGAGCGCGTTAACGACGAGGCTAGCTTTAAGGCGGCAATCCTCGCTCGACAGAAACGCGCCGAGGCAGACCAAGCTACGACAAGCTCTACTAATACGTCCCCTAATACAAGCGCCGCTCCCAAGCGATGGGCCGTCGACGATGGCAGGGAGTACCCCATTTTGACTGAGCGTGCTGAGGCCGTCGCGCACTGGATCCGTGAAGCACCAGCGGTGTCTGGCACAGGCACCGGCAAGCGCAAGAAGAAGCCGGCGACTAAGAAGGCATCATCTGTCGAGAAAGAAGATGAACGCAAGCCTGAGTGAGCCTATGCATCTCCATATGTGAGTGACCCTAGTGGATCAAGCAGGGATCCCCTATATACCTATCCCGGTCTGTATGAAGTGCATTATAAAAGTTACTTGTACATAGGTAGTATACCTCCATGGCGCTATAAGCTGTGTGCGATTATGTGAGCAGCTTGGAGTCGTCAAATAAAAAAACCGCCTGTCAGTACCTTTACGGTCTATTTACTCCTGCAGGCCACGCGGCTTTTCCTCATTGTCATCCGTCTTCGAATGCTTCAAGTGGTATCTACCACTCTACATCGTGTGTGTTTT
Organism: Hypoxylon argillaceum; assembly: GCA_022495175.1. Lineage (NCBI taxonomy): Eukaryota > Fungi > Ascomycota > Sordariomycetes > Xylariales > Hypoxylaceae > Hypoxylon > Hypoxylon argillaceum. Next base: position 27,766 of record MU378272.1, on the reverse strand, counting down.
AGGTAGGTAGTCCCATTACTTCTTGTGGTCCGCAACCCTACCCGGATTAGGAAATCGGAGGGGGCTACCGCATTGCCGTGTTAAGGTTCCACTGCCGAGATAATTTCAAGGTGCACAGTTAACACGGTCCCAGTAATACCAAATCGTGTTCTGGAAATCTACTGTCAAGCCTCTTGCGTCACTTGAAGGCAGGGCATCTGGTATACACTTCACGACCCCGTCGAGTATGCCAAGATTAGAACTAGAGCAGATTCTTCGGGTAGGCTGCCCGTGGCCAACGGGTCTATGTACTACAAATACCTACATCTCCATGTTGTCATGACGATACTGTCATGCAACATTGTAGGAACCCGCATCCAAGCGCCCTTTTGCGTGCGTTGATTTTCGCTAAAGATAGCGCGATGATGCCCAAGGCCAACACTGCGCCCACGAGTCAATACAGTAGGTGTCTAGGTATCTACAGAATAACTATTCTTGATCCCGGCCTACGAACCACCCGTTCCCGGCTCGCCTATCGTGTAACTTGGGTTCCGCGCTGTTCTTGGCTTTCGACCCATCCTTGACAGGATCTATCGACGAATCGGCTTCCGAGCCCAGGCCTCCTACCACGGTGTGGCGAACGACCCAAGGATCTTGTTTCATGATACACCGTCTAGGAATCGAATCTGTCATCCTTCAATCATATTTTTTTCCGATCACCCGTTGAAATACCTGGGTTCTGTTGTGATATGTACGTAAGTATGTAGGAGTGATTAATTAATTAATTAATTACTTATGCGACTTTACTTCTGGGATGCTGCTATTTGTCATCTGGTGTTATCTCTCCATCTGGCATTCCATGGATAGCAAGGTGGAAATCTTAATGAGAGCACGTAAATGATTGGATCTGGCATTGGTATCGTGGACCGTGTATCCGGACGAGTTCAAGTAATGAGGAGGCTGCTTCGATTATGCCTCGCTCGAATTATCGAATTGCGAATTACGAATTCTCCAAAGCCAACCTGCCAACTTAGGGAGCCTCGTGCGAGGTGTGGTTGGCGATGATGTTGTCTTAGACTCAGGACTCAAATTAACTGCATCACTTGGCATCAGCCTCTGCGCGCTCTCCACTTGCCACACAATTTCATTTACAAGATGGGGCGAGTATTTCCCACCAGCCAGGTCGCATAAATGAAGAGAACACCAGCTACCCGGCTCCTCAGGGCTCGTCATGCGGGGGATCCGTTCCTTTTCGGACGACTCCTACCCTACTGCGGAGTAACCCTGCGGAAATCGGGGAAGCGATCGTCATCCACACTTGCCCCCTTGGACGAGGCAATGGAACCAGACGGGCGGTCGACTTCTCGGTTTTGCATGATGGTAGTCTTGGGGACAACGGTGATGAGAAGATAGCTGCGTGGCATGGCTACAGCAGAGAGTCGTAAGCGTGGGTTTATGATTATGGCCCTCCCGACCACCCTTGCGTATGTAAGTACATAAGCGCTCTGACCTGACGCTTGACCCTCTGGCGGTCCTTAGTCGCATTCGGCCAACTTCCTCCGTTGCGTTTGGGGAAAAGCCTCCAATGAGCGGCTGACCGTGAAACCCACTCCGGTGCGCTTGATCGTAGCTATGTAGGTATATTGTATTTTACATACAGTATCTCTGCTTGTCAAAGTCAAGCCGCCGCTCCGGCCCCTCTACTGCTCAGCGAACGTGGGCGCGAGCGTGAGCGGTTGTCCAGCCTCAGGGGTTCGCGGGGCAGACTGACTACCTATGGCACGTGAATGGGCGTCTACGTCCCATTCTCATCTTAGCTTAGCCACGTATGAGCGGGTGGGATAGCACGATGGTCCTGCCCCTTATGATCATGTCGGACTTTGTCGCTGAGAGGTGAATCCGCTCATTCGCCCCCCCATCAAAGACGAGGTTTGCGGCCCGCCAGCCGTGGCTTCACCCCACCAGGAGCCTTTCCAAGGCCAGATTCGGCGCCCCGTCCCTCCAGATTCTGGAAATGGTAGATCAATGATCTGAGGAGCCAAGGCGATAGGGTGGCGATGAGGGTCGTGGGACAAACACAGAGACATCTGTGCTCCGTAGGGGGCCAATATTGATATATAAGACCACGGTCTCGCAATCCTCTCGAGATGCTTTTATGATTCCACCACAGCAGTCATTTAGTCTAGTCCTCCCTCGACCAGAGCAACTTCACCACAATGCACATGCACAGCAAAATCGCCGCGGTCGCCGCCCTCGTGGCCACTGCCAAAGCCCAGTGCGCCGCCACGCTCACGACCGAGACCCATCCCTCCCTGACATGGCAGCAGTGCTCGGCCGGCGGTAGCTGCAGCACCGTCAACGGCAAGGTCACCATCGACGCCAACTGGCGATGGGTCCACGACTCCTCGGGAACCAACTGCTACACTGGCAACGAGTGGGACACGACGCGTTGTACTGACGCCACCTCGTGCGCCTCCAAGTGCTGTGTCGACGGCGCTGACTACTCTGGAACTTACGGTATCACCACCTCGGGCAACCAGCTCAACCTCAAGTTCGTCACCCAGGGCCCGTACAGCAAGAACATCGGTAGCCGAACGTACCTCATGGCCAGCGACACGGCCTACCAGGGCTTCAAGCTCCTCGGCAACGAGTTCACCTTTGATGTCGATGTTTCCAACCTACCGTAAGTGGTCCTTGCGTTTACATTACAAGAAAAGGAATGCAGTGAGATCTTGATCTAACTAAGTCGACAGATGCGGCCTGAACGGTGCCCTATACTTCGTCTCCATGGACCTCGATGGTGGCGTTTCCAAGTTCCCCGGCAACACTGCCGGCGCCAAGTACGGTACCGGTTACTGTGACTCCCAGTGCCCTCGCGATCTCAAGTTCATCGGCGGCCAGGTAAGTCCACCACTCCCCCAACCGCGAAGCAACACCAGCGGGAACCCGACTTGACCAAGTAACTGACAATAACCAGGCCAACATCGCCGGCTGGACCCCCTCCAGCAACGACGCCAACTCGGGCACGGGCAACATGGGCGCCTGCTGCGCCGAGATGGACATCTGGGAGGCGAACTCGTTCTCGACGGCCTACACGCCGCACCCCTGCACCAACTCGGCCTACCACGCGTGCTCGGGCGACAACTGCGGCGGCACGTACTCGGCGGACCGGTACGCGGGCGACTGCGACCCGGACGGGTGCGACTTCAACAGCTTCCGGCAGGGCAACACGGCCTTCTACGGCGCGGGCCAGACCGTCGACACGACCAAGAAGCTGACCGTCGTCACGCAGTTCCTGACCTCGGGCGGCCAGCTGAGCGAGATCAAGCGCTTCTACGTCCAGAACGGGAAAGTCATCCCCAACAGCCAGAGCACCATCTCCGGCGTGGCCGGCAACTCCATCACGACGTCGTACTGCAACGCGCAGAAGACCGCCTTCGGCGACACCAACATCTTCAGCCAGCGGGGCGGTCTGGCGGGCATGGGGAGCGCGCTGGCAGGCAACATGGTGCTGGTCATGTCCCTCTGGGACGACCATGCGGCGGACATGCTCTGGCTCGACTCTACGTACCCCGTCGGCTCGACTGCGGCGGGCGCCAAGCGCGGTACGTGCGCTACTACTTCGGGTGTGCCCAGCGATGTCGAGTCCAACACGCCCAACGCGAGCGTCGCGTACTCGAACATCAAGTTCGGCCCCATCAACTCCACCTTCACGCAGTAGATAAGCTTAGCGACCGACCGGGGGGGGATAGATCGGTGTATCTGCTCAGGTGTATATGTCTATCTTGCTCTGGCTTGTTTGCTACTTCTGCCATGGACACCCACACGCCCCTTCTATGGGGTGAAGTAGAAAGAGAATGGGTGTGATGGTTGGAAGATGAAGGAAAAGTCGAGTCTCCTCTGCGCGCTTTCTTGTATATAGTTCTCCATCTTGAACCCCCCTGCATTCATTGATCTGCGCTTGACGAGTTTCTGTCGAGAGCGGTCTTTGACTACCCCAGTACATAAAATATGCATATTTAGTGTTCCTACTCTATTGCTCTTGTTCAGACGTGACCGTGTCTTGTCTACCACTGCATCGATGACTGGTGATAATTTATGCTTAAGTTCCTTGCATGAACTGTGAGAAAGTGACATCGATATTTTACGTAAGCTCTAACACGGAGTTACAGAATCTAACCGTCGGCAATAGGTGCGATTAACTATATGCTTACGTACGCACCTGAATCTCATTCCATTATACTTTCATACGATGAGTTTATTCAACATGGCTCATCAAACTTTGACACATTCGCGGAATGTCCAAGTAAACGGGGGAAAGTTTTGCCTTCTCTTTGTGTCAAACATCGTTTCTGAATTGTAACTCGAGAGCCAAATTGTTTCCAATGAAATAGCGGGGTTTTTATTCAAGAAGACTCTTTGAAACTGGCTATGTACATATCAAGAGGTTTTTTTATGCTAAATTGAAATCATTTCATAGAAGCGACATATCAGATACAAGCCCTTCATGATCTAGTGACTTCGTTTATGAGAATAATGATAGGGGTTAGTGGCTGGATTCTCTTTTAGCTAAGAGTGTAACGTGGTAAAGGGTATATATATAGAAATAAACGAAAAAGCGACCTAAAATGAGAGATAATACGCATCAATAAACTAATTAAATAAATATAAGATTAAGGTTTCTACTGGGTCGAGAAAATCAATCATTATAAAAGTTTATAACTTAAGGACTCATGTTTAAGTACCTGGGAAGTAATGCGGTTAAAGGAGGAGTTATGAATATTTATCGTCAACAAAAATTTCATAGCTGTTTATCTGGCTCTAATAATGGTGCGTAATATCAATTGTTGAATAACACACCCTGCTAACTTGAATTAAACTGCAAACTACTAACAAACTTCTTAGCGCATCCTCGCGATTTCCTCCACGCAACCGCTGACACCTAATGTCAATTCATAAGCGGCTGTTAAAACTGATACCTAGATACGCCGGCTATTTCACAGACTAAGATGCATACTAACCAATCAAGTAGAGGTTTTCTAGCTCTGTGGTGACACACCTATGGCAGATAAGCGACTTCGATATTCTGCGGCTATGATGACAGAGAGATTCTGGCTGCTTGTCTCTTTGCCTTTAAGAGTATGAATGGAAAGATGAAGTTTACTGTTGCAGTGGTAGATTTGGTGGTTTGTTCCTGGGTTGATGTGTCTGCAAGCAACAAGGCGAGGGATGACACATTTTCGTGCATTTCTATCACCTCACCTATGTATTATCGGATCGGACTTAGATCCCTAGTCTGTGATGCGATGACATCGAGACATCTAGTGAAGGAGGCATCCGCTTATACCTCCAGCAACATTAGCGAGCCGTGAGCCGTTGTTTTCGGCCATGATAATGCCCTCTACCTGTGGCATCTCGTGGGTTCTAAACGACTACCTACTGTCAGTACCTAGCACATGGTACAAGATAAAAGATATTCAGAAGATAGCATCTAGGATGAATAAATAGATGCTAATGTCACTAGTACCAACAGAGCACATAACACAATTCACAGCTCGATAACACCTTAGACTTGCACTCCTTCCAGACAAGCGGAAAGCATGAATTATGAATTATGCCTTCACCCGGCCACTCTCGGCCACATCTATTTACTCCTGCAACGTCCTCTGAAATTCCTGATGCTAGGCTCACAATAGAGCTACGGTTCTGCCAACTCTATACTCAGGTATGGCTAATGCTGGGGGCGAAATTAGATAAGATGGGGAAAAGGGGTATTATGAACGTCCACTTGTAAATCCGATGGAAACCACAGCCATATAATAATGCATGAGTACGCTGGACGGCCGGGGGTCCAGCTTGTATAACCCGCCTTCAATTAACAGTTTACTTCCGTAGTGCGTAAAGACGTTTCGTTGTGACGCTCGCCTGACAAGAAAGCCTTTCTAATCAAGCGCTTAACGCTAGACAGGCATCGACCGCAAGACCAACTCTGTAATGATGTTAATAAGCTGAAAATTATGTAGAAATTCGCACTCGCTACTCACCTTCCTTCCTTTTGGTGGACCACATCACTAATGATTTCCCGATCTAAGTCTGGGAACATGCCCGCCAAGGTTTCCACAACGTTGTTGTGCTCTGCTCGCTGTAACCTATACGCTTCGGCTGCCTCGGCACTTGCTTGCCTCGCGGCGGCGTCCTGGGCCGATAGCTGCTGTCGTACTGCTATTGGCGGGACTTGAGCGTCAGGGTTTGGCCGTGTGCCTGGCCGTGTGACTTGTCGCGAAACTGTCGGATTCGGCTGCGGAGTATGAGACGGTGTGCTGGGGCCCGCGGGACTAGGTTCGTCGGAGAATATCCTGCCGATCGAAGACAACGGCTTCTGAATGGTGCGGAGTAAGCCAGCAATGGCCGGGGCATCGTCGCCTGAGTCTTGGTCGTCGCGAGAAGTGGATCTCCGTGGCGTTCTCGAGCCATCTTGCTCAAAAGATGGCCGTGTTGAAGATGACTCTCTTGGGTGCAGCCTGTCCTTTTCTGAAAAAGTGACAGGTGACCGACTGGCCGACTCCTCGACACGGTGTTTCTCAGCGATGGCGGAGACAGCTGCCTCAACATTTTGCTCAAAGTCCTCGTCTGATATCGTCAAAGTGGTGCGGTCCATATTTTCGATGAACTGTACAGCACCCATCTATAAATACGGAATAAGACACAAGTTCCCAAAAAGTGTGACTGATTAGTTCTTACCAGAGAGGATAGATAGTAGCCGGCCTCGCCACCCAGCTTCTCTTGGTTGCGAAAGCGTAGAATATACTGAACATTGGAGACTAGATGTTCCGGATTGGCTCGAAGTACAACATATATGAGGAGGGGCATGAAACTATCAGCCGACGAATCCGATTTGTTATGCTTCAGAAGACCTATCCAATGTGTAAGCCGTTGCGACGAGCATGCTATTAGATGCACCTCACAGCACGTACCAAATATGACTTTACAACAATTGAGCACGCAAATAATTTTATCGCGAGGTGCTCTGTACGTCCTGATCTTTAAGAGTTCTGCTCCTGTTAGCATTTGGCTGCCCTGGTTTCGTGTTCTTCATATTTGCGAGACTGACCTTGCTGGGCTAGAGCGAGGAACTTCTTCCCACTGTCCATGACGGCTGGTATATCCAAATGCTCTTCTCTGACCCATCCATAAATGCTGATTTTCTGTGCCAAGATGTCGTCTCTCTCAACATCTTCTTGATGCTGTCCCTTTCGGCCTGGGCCCATCGGCGGGTCCCCGCCGCGCTTCTTGGGCTTTGCGCCAGGAATAGGCTGTGGCGCGGGAATAGTGGGCGAAAAGGTCTGCGTGTAGAGCCTGTTCATGACGAGTTTCTCCATGCCTTCGCGAGCATTGTCAAATTCAGCATCCGACACTTCCCTCCAAACCTCGCATTGGGCCATTTTATTGGCGATGAAGGCGAGAAAGTCGCTAATAATCTTGACCTGCTCGTGGACCATCCACTGCCGCTTCCCAAACTCGCCTAAGAAGGACTTTAGGTATCGTGCCACAGGGTCCGCCTTTTTGTGCTTCAACTGATCCAGGAAACGGTGGAAGTCGAAGGGCAAAGCGGGTTCGGGTTCAGGCTCAGGCGGCGGCGGGCGATGGAGCGTCGTCGTAGACGAGACGGGGGACTCTGTAGCGATTAACCTGTCATCTGAATGACCATCCTTTGGCGGTACGGGAGGACCGTGGTCATGGGCGTGGAGTTTCCCCTGGGAGCGCGCGCTTGTCGGCGAAGAGTTTGAAAGCCGCAGACCTTGTATTTCCTGAAGCTGTTGTGCGATACTCGGAGCCAGGGGCTCAAGACTGGATTTTCTCGGAGGGTGCGGCAGCGGAGGACTGGCTAGATGAGGCGAGGTGATCTCGAGCCTTGGACTCATGACCTCCTCGACACCGGGCCCACCGCCTTCTTCTGGGAATTGTTCCATGATACTCTGGATCTCGGAGCGCGAGGCGCCCTCCCGCTCGTCCTCGCTAGCAAAACGGGTTTCGTCATAGCCGGCGTCGGATGGAGTCGGCGAAGACCCCGAGCTCTGTCCCTTGGATCTGTGTGCTGAGCTTGTTCTCGACGGGGCCTGGGAGCTCGTGGGTGTTGGGGGTGTTGGGTCGACGTAAGGGCTCGTATTAATGGTCAGGTATTGTGGTTTCGTAGGCTTCAAAGTAGCCACGGAGGATTCCATAGCCTCGGCGGGGACATCGGTCTCGTTTGGACGGTCGTTCTCGATAGAGTTTTGTGTTTGAGGGGTAGATTCGAGTGGACTGTGCTCTGTCGAAGGTGACGTGTCGAGCCCGAGCAGGTCTTTCCGGCCATTTTCGCCATTTGACTCGAGCGCCTTCGCTACAGTGTCGAGCAGAGAAGGGTCGGACGCAGAGGTGATAGCAATAGGAGGCGCATTCTCTGGCAAGTCCTCTTCCAATAACTTGGGAGAGCTCATCGCTGTGTCATGGCTAGAAGAGGCAGCGATGTGGCTCGTCGACGGCTCGTAGAGCGGCTGCTCAGGAGGAGGCATGCATAGGACGTGGGCACCTCTCCCTTCTCAGTCGCGGCTGTTCCCTAAGTTGGCTAAGAATGAGGAGAGAAAAGGGGTGTGAGAAGGAGGGAGATGGAGAGTAGATTCGAACCGTTGCGAAGTGTATTGTATTAGGTTAGGAGGTGGCCGATAGGAGCTAGGCAAATCCCCAAAGCGTATAGGGTCGATAGTAGACGACGACGGCGAGAGTTTAAATGGCTGTTATCGTTATCGGCATTGGTAGCCTGCAGGTACATGTAAGTATCGAAGTCGGTACTCTGTACCGAGGAAGATATGTATGTATGTACGTTATTGTAAGTAGGTAGGTTGTATTAACAACGTATAGCACTCGCTGCACAATGTGGTTTAAGCACAAGATAAGACCCTGAACTTATGCGAGCCATATTTACCCCTCCATTGCGAGATGGTTTAGCTCAAGCCGAATACGCCTATCCAACGGAGGCTCTATCTACCTAATCTGTACTTAGACTAGGTAGAGATACGTAACGGGTTAGGTACTCTGCACTCGTGGTATATCTAAGTACCTTCGGTAGTAAAAAAGTGGATATAGTACGTCAGGCTGGCTCTACAACAGGTAGCGGCGTATCTCTTGTGATCATGTCATAGGTACAACATATTGCTATTGGAAATGTTGCATGATAATTACCCTAGGCTTTTCAAGGATGATGTTGAGAGACTACACCATTTGATACCATTTATCGTTTACTATCTTGTACTTCTCTATTGTATTAACAAACTCCTACGTACCTATCTTGTGAGATAGAAATGACAGAAAAAAGTAGAAAAAAAAAATCAACATATTAACGATCGCGTTCAAGACCTTATTAAAAACTGGAAGTGGAGCGTGGGATGCTAATACAATAGTGATCACTCTGTTATGGTAATTATTCAATTTTTTCTCTACCGGGGATTGTGGATATACGCTCGATAGACTTTACTCCGCCTGTTATTTCAATGTTAAGATAGCACTGGAATTTTAGGTATGTAAGTTGGTTGAATCTTTGGTGTTGGTCGCGTGAGTTGTAGATTTCCAGGTTGATGGTAGGTTCGTCTTCCTTACAAGATATTTATAGTCGCATACTCTTGTATATACCTACAGTATAGACTTTTCTCTAATTTGAGCACTTGAACAAAATCAAGTGCATGTTTATCTGAGAGGGGCTGCTGGTTTAGTATGTAAGTACCTACGTAGTATGTACATATACCCCTGCTACGGTAAGAGTGACAGGATCTAAGAAGGCATGGGTTAGACTGCTAGGCTAGGCACGCAAGAGGCAATTCCCCGGGTGATCCATGCAAGCCATGACGGGCAATCCTGTACTACGTATGCACTGTATCAAGTGATGGACACCGTATTTACACTGTACAAGTCTAGGCAGCGAGATATCTCATCATTGCGACCAAGTATGGACAGTACGGTCGGGTGCTTTCTTTCACCTCCCGTAACCCATCGACGCGAGAACTTGTCTATACTCATCGAACAAACTGGTCCCTGACTTGGGGATGTCACTCGTTTATCGTCGAACGATTCAGTCGCTATAATCTCGTGAAGAAGGCATATCCGAAGTTACCGAGGCTGCCGAAGCTACCGAAAACAGTAAATACCACAAACGACGACTACTCCTTGATTTTCTCACGACCGCCGTTTTTGGTCCACTTTTCGCGCCGTCGAGATCAATCGCCTAAGCTTGCCGATCTACCTTGCGCATCGGCGATGTTGTCGCAACAGCCGCTCTGCGGTATGATAAAAACACCCTTTTAATACGCGTTATGTCTCCAACAGGCCAAGATCCTGGCCATGGCATAGAAACAGAAAGTGTAGGCGCTCGCCGCACATGGAGGAAGTCGTCGCGTAGACGATATCGTTTTCTGAAAGAGAGGGCGTATCACCATGCCACCCGCATGTACCGATCTTATTTCCTCGAGGCTGTACTTCGACAAAAACCTCTCAAACCATCTAAAGATGGTCGCCATGTTCCCCTGCGGCTCGACGACCGTGACCAACCTCTCATCGATGAGAGACGCGGCCACTCGTATATATCGAACACCATTCGCACGTCCCGTTATACTGTCTACGACTTTGTACCAAAGCAACTAATTTTCCAGTTTACGAGATTGTCTAACGCCTACTTCCTTGCCATCGGTATTCCTCAGACCATTCCAGGGCTGAGCACCACCGGAAGCTACACTACCATTGTCCCCTTGCTATTCTTCGTCCTCCTGACTATACTGAAAGAGGGCTACGACGACTATAAGCGACACCGCCTGGATAAACTTGAAAATGCAAATGTTACCACCGTCTTGAGGTCGGCCGCGTCGGAAGTGGTAGTCAGTACCTCGAAATGGCCATGGTTTAATAAAAAGTCCCGAACCAAAACATACGACACTGATCCCAGTATTGATGACAAGGATGGCGACTATAGCTGGGCCCAAGTGGAATGGAGCGATGTCAAGGTGGGTGATATCGTCAAACTTCAACGTGATGAGGAGGTCCCTGCCGATATTATTCTCCTCCATGCGACCGGCGAGAATGGTATAGCATATATCGACACTATGGACCTCGATGGCGAAACCAACCTCAAGAGTAGGGAAACACTTCGCGACTTCAAGGACTGCGATACGATAGCCGGACTTCAGTTGACCGTCGCCGAATTTGTTGTCGAGGATCCCAACCCAGACCTGTATCATTTTGATGGCCGGGTTACAATAAATCACAAAACGCTCCCTCTCACTTCCAACGAAGTTATTTATCGTGGGAGTACTATCAGGAATACGAGCTGCGTCACCGGCATTGTTATCAATACGGGAGAAGAGTGTAAGATTCGCATGAACGCAAATCAGCATCCAGAGGCAAAAAAACCGGCCCTTGAAGCTATGGCGAACAAAATAGTACTCACCCTTGTTTTTTATGTCATCGTTCTTACTGCCGGCTGTTCTGCTGGTTATGTCATGTGGCGGTGGGCAACGGAACGCCATTCATGGTACATCTCGGATGCTACAGTTGGGCTTAAAGAGATCATTATCGGCTATGCGATTCAGTACAACAACATCGTTCCACTGTCACTTTATGTGACCCTAGAGTTGACAAGAATCGGCCAGCTGCTCTTATTGAACGGCGACATAGAGATGTACGATGAAGCAACCGATACGCCAGCTCGCTGTAACACCAACACTATCCTTGAGAACCTTGGGCAAGTTAGCTACGTGTTTTCCGACAAGACTGGCACCTTGACAGACAATATTATGAAATTTCGAAAAATGAGCATCGCCGGAACCTCGTGGCTTCACGAAATGGATCTCGCTGAAGCTCAGGAGGCAAAGTTACAGAAGGAGCAATCTGTCGCAACTCATGCGCTTTCACCAAGCAAGTCTCAGGAGACTACCAGTGCCCTCTATGAAGATATTGAGCTATTCTCACTCACTTCCCCGAGAACGGCCATCTTTCCGTCGAGGAGAAGATCTTCGCAATGGAGGTCTACTGGTCGGCCTGGCAATGCGCAGCCAGATGTCACTACCTCAGACCTCTTGGAGTATATCAGGCTCCGCCCTGCTTCGTATTTCGCAACACGAGCCAAAGACTATATACTATGTCTGGCGCTGTGCCATACTTGTCTTCCAGAAATGAAGGATGGACAGCTTGAATATCAATCCTCATCACCCGACGAATTGGCTCTTGTGCAAGCAGCTCGCGAACTTGGATATTTGGTAACTCACCGCTCTTCTGAGTCTATAACGCTCCGTGTCAGTTCAGAAGATGGAAATGAGAGAGTCGATACCTACCAGATCCTAGATGTCATCGAATTCAGTAGCAAGCGAAAGCGCATGTCCATCATCGTGCGTTACCCCGACGGGCGAATCTGTCTCATATGCAAGGGGGCTGATTCAGCAATCATGCCGAGGTTGAAGCTAGCCGAACTAGCTAAAGAAAAGGCTACGGAGGTGCGCAAAAGCGCTGATCTCGATCGCGAGATGGCGCGTCGAAGTGAGCAGCTAGAAGTTCGTAATAGTTTTGGCGGACGTCCAAGCTTCACTTTGCGCCGTAGTTTTGCAGCAAATCGAGACAGTCTTGATGCGATCCACCTAGCTAAGCGGCCGAATCTTGAGCGGAGCAGGTCAGTAGAGCCCTCAAAATCACGATCGTCGGTCGACAAAGGCCGGCCCTCGCTCAATATCCGCACCACCTCGTTGGATGTAACGAAAACACTGACAAAGCCGAGCCCCTTGACCCCCGTAATGCCCGCCCAAAACAAGTTCAGCTTCCTCGAGGGTACCTCTATAATGGATGAGGCTACCGTCTTTAATAGGTGTTTTAGGCATCTCGACGAGTTTGCCACAGAAGGGCTTCGCACACTTCTTGTTGCTCGCAGATTTATCACCGAAGCGGAGTATTTGGCCTGGAAGGAAGTTTATCACAACGCAACAACTAGTCTAGTAGACCGCCAGGACAAGATTGAGGATGCGGGCGAACAAATCGAGCAGACACTGGATCTTGTTGGAGCAACGGCGATCGAAGACAAGCTTCAAGTCGGTGTGCCTGAAACCATCGACAAGCTCCGGCGTGCTAACATTAAAATTTGGATGTTGACAGGCGATAAGCGTGAGACTGCTATCAATATTGCGCACTCGGCACGAATCTGCCGCCCAGGCTCTGACATTTTCATCCTCGATTCCTCAAAGGGTGACTTGGAGGGCCAGATCCGTGACGCTACAGAAGATATACGGAGCGGGACCGTTCATAGTGTTGTCGTTATTGACGGGCAAACGCTTGCTGCCGTAGAGAGATCCCCACTGCTTATCGATCTCTTCTACACCCTTATTCCCACAGTCGACTCAGTCATATGTTGTCGCGCATCGCCAGCCCAGAAATCGACGATTGTCAAAGCGATCCGACAACGAGTCCCTAAAGCCCTAACACTAGCTATTGGGGATGGCGCGAACGACCTAGCTATGATTTCTGCCTCTCACGTGGGGGTAGGGATATCTGGTAAAGAAGGATTACAAGCTGCTCGTGTCGCCGACTATGCGATTGCACAGTTTCGCTTCTTGCAACGGCTTCTTCTCGTCCACGGCCGCTGGAACTATGTCAGGACAGGAAAATTCATCTTGGCGACGTTCTGGAAAGAGATGTTCTTCTACCTACCCACGGCCATGTATCAGATGTATAATGGGTATACAGGTACGAGTCTATACGAGAGCTACAGCTTGACGGTTCTCAACATTTTATTCACAAGCTTATGTGTTCTCTCCATCGGTATCTGGGAGCAGGATCTGCGTGCGGATACCCTGCTTGCCGTTCCCGAATTATATGTGCACGGTCAGCGAAATCGTGAACTGAATTTCCCTCGATTTATAAGTTGGATAACTGGGGCGGTAATTGATGGCACGCTGGTATGGGTGCTGATTTGGCTTGGATATAATGTATTTGGCCGGCCTCGTGACGATGGTCTCTTTGCCTTTGGTGACCTTGCGTTCTCCATCGGCATATTGTGGACCAATTGGAAACTCTTGTAAGTCTTCTCGAGCTTAGAATTGTGAGAACAGCCGCTAATGCCCATCTAGCATCATGGAAACACATTACAAGTCAGCCATCGTTCTTGGCGCATTTGGCATCACTATCTCTGGTTGGTGGGCCTGGCAAGCTTTCCTCTCAGGTATCTACCCCAAACAGCCAAGTCCGTATGCTGGCCGAGGCGCATTCGTGAACACGTTCGGCAAAGATACCCTATGGTGGTCCTTACTTTTCGGTGTTCTACTCGTCCTTATCGGTCTAAACATCGCATTCAAGTTCGCCAAGCGAAACCTCATAGTGTATGGTTTTTGGAACTGGCCGCCGTGGCGAAGACGAAACTCGGATGACGGTACGGAAAACTGCGAAAATTGGGACCGACAGCTCTGGCAGGAGCTAGAGCAGGACCCGGTGATTCGAGAGCACATGCGACAGGTCCTATTGGACGAACAAGCGGGCCGTCCCGGTACTGTGGAAGAGGAGAGCGATGAGGCGGCGGGCTTGGACCATGCCGTTTGAAGCATATAGAGCAGCAGCAGCATTTACAATGGCGTTTGGGTACATATGATTACGAGCACGCAGTGCATTATAGGAGGACACGATAGAGGGTTTCTTCTTATTCTTTCTACTTCTTGGTAATTGTTTCGATTACCATACTTCGATTGAGTATTACGCTGATACCCACTGCATATCATACCATACTTACCAACTTATCAATGCTTATAGATATAGACTACTTTAAGTTTTGTACATAATCTTATTATTAGTTTTGGATATCCCGAGATCAACAGTTTAGACCTCGGAGTTAGATATTGATACTTGACTCTATTCTCAACTGAGCAGTCCTTAATCCATAGTATTCAAGACATTTTGCACAGGACATCTCTAATGAACCAAAACTCCAGCATATCCCATTCCTCTATGTAAATCCAAGGCATCCCCTTGCCCCATCTCCACCACTCCATCCCTACCTAGTCGTAAACTACATCGCCCCTAGCAACAGCATAGCGAACACAAGCGCCGGCTTCTCGGCCTCGAGGATCCCCTCCGCGAGCGCGCGCCGCACGCTCGCCGCCAGCCGCGCCATCTCCGCGTCCATGCGCACCGCCATGCACTTGCAGCGCGCCCCGTCGTGCGTCACACGCGCGGGGATCAGGCTCGAGCTTAGGGTTGCGGTGCAGCCTGTGTCTGGGCGGCGGAGGATGGGGCGGGACATTTTGGGTTGGTGGGTGCGGGTTACTTACTTAGTTGTGTAGATGGGTATGTGGAGTTGGTTGTGTCACCTGGGACTTACTGTTGTTGTTATTGTTGTTATTGGGGTTGGAGATTGAGATGGTGGTGCGATGGATGGTGAGTTGGGCGGCGGGAGAGGGCTTTTATGCTTGCGACTGTGTTTCTTGTTTTTGTTCGTGTACTATGCTAGACATTGTTGGAGACAATGGCATTGATCTTGCGTGGGGTGTGTTGGATTGGTCTTGTTGCTTGAAAGAAAACTTGTTAGGTTGCTGAAGGGCTAAGGATCTTGAAACAATGGACTTCTTCTAATAGAATTCTAGTAGAGGTTGCCTGAGAGATTGTTCCTGTTCTTTTTTTTTGTCTTGTCGACAGCACATCACAGGATAGACGCACCCTAGTCTAATAAATTGTATTTGTATTGGGGGGAGCGTAAGCTTTTTCGGCTCGCTTTCATATGCATCAAATTCATAGTAGTAAAGCCTCGAAAACTAGCCTAAAAGTGCCTATCTAGCAAAAAAAAAAAAATTGAACAACAAACCAAAAAAATCCAACTTAAAGTTATAGTAAAGGACAATGGGCGGGTCGAATTTGCAAGGTATTTGAGCTGCGTGTGCTGATGCAAAGGGGCTTACACGAAGTAGTTGCCCACTAAAAAGTAAAAACTTAGTAGCAATTCAGCGCTCGAGACGCCTTGTATCATTTCAAGGCTTAATACGAAATGTTGTATTAAAGTCTAGCTGCTCGGGGGGCTGAGCTCGAACGGCATTTCCCCGGCCAGTTTGCCTTGCCCTTTTTACACTCCTGGAGATGTGTTGCCAAGGGAACGTGCATTGCCATACCTAGGTACATTTAAGTGCTCGCGCCCCATCCTCCACTAGGTTCTGCTGACCATTCTCGTCAAGGGCAGTATTACATTTTGATCTCCTGGCTTACGTACGGGTTTGAGATCAACGACCACCGTCTTATCCAACAATGGACTTCCCATCTACCTACCAAACACTCACAAAAGAAGTCATAGAGGCGCGAACCTTATCGCAACAATCTCAGGGCCACGTCTCTACCCCCGCCGTACAGCAATTGTATAGTAATCTTGCCCTGCCCTCTTCGCGGCCCTCAATTAGACTCCTTCATCTCCATCTTGCTCAAGACGGAGATGACTCTCCGCTGGTAGGAGAGCTTGGCGTGGTCAACATTCAAAATCGCCCGAAGTTTACTACATTATCTTATGCATGGGGTCCGGCTGCCTCACATAGTCTAAAGCTTACGATTGCGCCAGATAACGCCGAACTGGACATCACGCCCAACTGTTACAAGGCCTTGAAACAGATTCGGAAGCTCTTTGGCGCTGTGACAATATGGGTCGACGCAATATGTATCAATCAAGCAAATGAAGGCGCAAAGGCGACCCAGATTGCATTGATGCAAGATATATATGCTTTAGGGTATATCTGCTATGTCTGGCTCGGAGAAGGCGATGAGACATCAAAGCCGGCCATGGAACACCTGCAGTTCCGAGCAAGGTGCCGAGGTAGACTGCCGATTACATACTTGGCGGCTAACGATCTACATGAACGAGATATCGAATGCAGAAAGTTCAAGAGGAATTGGTGGGATGATATGATATGTGAGGCCTCGACTTTTCTCATATATGTTCGTAGTCCGCAGAAGATAAGTCAAGCTAACGCAGTAATTGCGGCAGACCGACTAAAAAGCAAGCATATCAAGTACTTCTCAAGCTTAGAGAGGCTATCAAATCAAGAGGACTTCAGCCATATCTGCAGCCTTTTTCAAAGTTCATGGTCTTATCGCATGTGGACATTTCAGGAGATCATATTGTCAAGACATCCAGTGCTCATATGCGGGGACAAGACGCTTGAATGGGAAGATTTGATATGCGCTCTTTGGCTCCACGGGGTTCATAATGTTGAAGAGTCATTCGATAATTTTGTAGAGCCATTCAATAACTGGTACTCTATGATGCATATATGGCTCGAATTTCCCCGAAACACTGATGAATCTAGTCGACGGCAGGTTTCGGTACAAGATCTACTCGAAGCTGAGTTGAGAGGCTTTTATTCACCCATATTGCCCTTGGCTTTGATACGGCTCACACAAGCGTTTATTGGTGTCATATTACTCCTAGTGTTTGGGTCAGTCGTATCCATTGGCGGCCCTCTAGCCTTCTTTATATTAGCTGCC
Source organism: Hypoxylon argillaceum (assembly GCA_022495175.1). NCBI lineage: Eukaryota > Fungi > Ascomycota > Sordariomycetes > Xylariales > Hypoxylaceae > Hypoxylon > Hypoxylon argillaceum. The sequence goes on along the minus strand of MU378272.1, from coordinate 10,273 downwards.
TTTCACGTTGGGTTGGACGTAACGAGAGCCATCTGCTTCAAATTCGCGTACATTCTAATAAGGGCTTGGGAATATTTTGAATCCATATTTTTGGGTTTGAGGGGCACGCGTTGGAATCGGCGGCCGAGGAATTCTCCCGCTGGTGGTGATAGCCCCACGAATCTCCTATATGGAATATGGTTTGCACTCCGCAAACGTGCCTGCTCCGAACCGTGTGACAAATTCTTCGGTCTTTCAGGTATCCTCAAGCAGAGCGGTGCGCAACTTGCAACCTCTGCTCACTCTCAATCCCTCATGGAGATATACCGGAGTCTTATGAGTAGTCTTGTGTGCTGGAACGACGAAGCTGTTACTCTGATTGTTGATGCCGGGGTTCAAAACCTTGAACAGATAGGCTGGCCATCTTGGCTTCCAAATTGGACACTACCTCGAGAAAATACCTGGCTACTAGATCAAGTTTTCTCTAGAAATGGTTACTATACCACAGGACCGAGACAGAGAATAACCCCTCCTATCGATATTATCTCACACAATAGCATGAGACTCAAAGGTTATTCTAAGGGCAGGATCACCGCTGCCTATCGATTTATGGCAATCACAAATGACGCAAATCATGCACAACAGTTGGAAACTCTCTTGAAGATGAAGGAATAAACCCAAGATACCGAGGTTTCGAACATTGATGTTGCAAAGGTGGTTCTGTCACCACGTGACTATTATAACGGCGTAGCGCCACCCCCGACGGTGGGCCATTAGGACCACTAGTAACAAACGCACAAACGCTTTAGCTTTTAGCTTTTAGCTATTTATTCTGCACGCTGTACTTAAAATTTTTTTGTACAACTAATAAAATTAATTTTTAAAAGTTATTATATTTATAAAATATTTTTAGTTTTTAATATTAATAAATTTTATATTTAAATTATTAAATTATATAAAAATAAAACTTTTGTTTTTAATATTTATAAATTATTTATTTAATAAAACTATTAATATATTTTTATATATTATAATAACAAATTTAAGTTTAAAATTTAATTAATTAATTAATTAAATTTTAATTTAAAACAATTTTTTTTAAAATTTAATTTTTTTTTTATATAAAACTAAAAAAATTAATTTATTTAATATAATTTTATTAAATTTAAAATTTTTATTATTATTTATATAATTAAATATATTTGTTTAAATAATAATATAAAATAATAATATTAATTAAATAAAAAATAAAATAAAATTATATAATATATAATTAAATTTTTTAAATAATATATATATAAAAACTTTATAATATAAAATTTTAATAAATATTATTTTTATAAATTTATATAAATATAAATTAATATTATTATTAAAAAAAACTAGTTTTATTAATATTATAAAAATTATTAATTATTTATATTGATTTAGTTTTATATAATTAATTATATATAGCAGAGCTAAAACAAAATATAATATTATAATTATATAATACTATTGTTATTTTTATATTTAAAAAAAAATCTTTATATATATAATATATATATAAAAGTTGTATAAATTTATTAACAATTTGTTAATATTATATATAATAAAATATAATTAATTATTTAATAAATAAATAATAAATTATATAAAAAAAATTTAAATATATATTAATTATAACTAATATTATTATTTTAATAATTATAAACTTTTTTTTTAGTTGTAATTTTTTTTATATATATATATTTTTTAATTTTTTTTTATATATGTTTTTATTTATATATATAATTTATTAGTTAAAATTAATGTTTTAAATATTTAGTTTAATATTTTTTTATTAATATATTAATTAAATTGTTTTTTTTATTAATTTAATATATTTTAAAGATTTTTTTTTTTTTATATAATTTTTATAACAATATAATATTAATTATAAATTATTTTTTTTATATTATATTAAGTTTAATTAAATAGTTATATAATAATTTTAAATCAAAATATAAAATTGCTAAAACTTATAATATATTTAATATTTTTAAAATTTTTTAAAAAATTATATAAAAAATAATTATATTATTAAATTTATTAATTATTTTATATAATTTATTAGTTAATATATTTTTAATTATTTATTTATATTTATTTAAATTTTAATAAATAATATTATTAAAAATTTTAAATTTAAAGTTAATATTATTTTTTATATAAGTTTTTATAGCTAATATAATTAAAAATTTAATTTATAATATTATATTTATATTATTTACAAATAAACTATTTATAAAAATAAAAAGCTTTATATAATATAAATCAAAAAGTATAAACGTTAGTTTATAGTTATAATTGTTAATTTGTTATTTGATTTGTTTGTTTAAAACAATTATATTAGCTTTTTAAAAATTAACAACTTAAGCAATAGTAAATAAGTTATATAACACTTTTAACTAGCAAATATTACTTATATATATATTTTAAACATATTAAAAAATATATTGCTATATAAAGTTTTTTGTATAAAAGTTAATTTTAATTAATTATATAGCTTAATTTTTTTAAATTAATATAATACATTTGTTTATAAATATAACTTAAATACTATTAAATTTAATTAAATTGTTTTTGTTTAAAATTTATTTAAGTTTAGTTTTAAATTTTACTATATAAAACTTAGTTTTTTTTTTAACTAAAAATTTCAAAGTTATAAAATTAAAAATATTATTTGTTTATAATTTAATAATACTAAATTTTTTAAAGCTGCTATTAATAACTAATAAACAAAAGTTATATAAAAAAACTATTATTTCAAGTTTTTAATAATAATATTTATAATATATTTTAAACTAATATAAGTTTAATTTAATTAATTTATATAGTAATTATATAATTTATAATATAATTTTTTTAAAATATTTATTTTTAAGTTTAATAAATAAATATATATAAATTTTTTATATAAATTTATTAATTAATTATATATATACTTATATAATATTTTATAATTTATATATTATGTTATAATTTCAAATTAAAATAAATCTAAAAGTTAAAATTAATTACTAATTCATTTATTATATTATTAGCAATTATATAAATATAGTATTTTTTTTTAAATTGTTATATTTTTATATAATTAATTAAAACTTTTTATATAACTAAATAGTTTTATTTTTAACTTTTTGTATAAGTTTTAATTTAAAAATTTAAATATTGTAGTATTTATTAAAGTTATATTTTATAAATTTAAATATTTTTTATATAAACAGTTTATTAATTTTTATTATATTAAACTTTTTAAAAAAAAGTTTAAATATATTAATAATACTATTTGTTTACAATTTAATAACTAGTTTATAGTTTATTTTTTTTTTTTAGCTAAAAAACATATAGTTTAATTATATAAAAAAAATCAAAAATTATATTGATTTTTTAAATCGGCTTTTTTTTTTTTTATATAACATTTACTAAAATAAATAATATAACATTTTTATAATTTTATTTTATATTTTTTGTTATATAATAATAAAATTTAATTTATATATATTAAAACTTTATAAACTTATTAATTATATTAATAATAACGTCGAACTTTTTAATAGTTTATATTTTATACAATTTATTTTAGTTTTATTTTTTTTATTATATAAATATTTCACTTTTTAATAATAATATAAATATTTTATATAAAATAAAACTATTTTATTAATTAATTATACAGTTAATTTTAACTTTAATTTATTTTTTTTAAAACATTTTTATAGCTTTTTTAATAGCTTTTATTTTTTATATAATATTTAAAAATAATAAAAAATTTTAATTAATTTATAAATAAATATTAAAAACAAATAATATTAATATAAAACTATTAAACTTTACAGTATTATTTAAAACTTTTATTACTATTTACAAAATTTTTTTATTTTTTATATAATAATTTATTTTATTTTTTAAAATATTATACATATAATAAAAAAGTTTATATATTTGTTTAATTTTGTTAACAGTTTAATAAACTTTTATAAACATTTTTTAATATATAACACTTATTATTTTAGCTTAATTTTAAAATTTTTTAAATAAAAAGTTTATATTTAAATTATATATAATATAATTTAAAAAACTTTAATATATATTAATTTAACATTTATAAAATATTTCTTATATATTTTTTATATTTATTATATAAAAAAATATTATAACTTAAAATAATATTGCTATATCAATTATATATAGTACTTATTTATTGTTTATTTATATAATATTAATTATTACTTTATAATTAAAGTTATAATTGTTTTTAATTGTAAATTTAAACTGTTTTAAAACTTAGTTATACAATTAATAATAATAACAGAACTTTTAAATTTTTTTTAAAATAAATTAATTAATATTATAGCTAATTTAAATTAATATTTTATATAGTTTTTTTATATAAAAATATTTAAAGCAACAATATAACTAATATAGCTTAATTTTAATAAAATATATACTAGCTTTATATAAACTAATATTAAAAAATAAATGTTTTTATTTATAAATAATAAAAATTGTATTTTTATTTTTTTATATAATAATATTTTTAATATTATTAAAATATATATTTACTTTATTAACATTTTTTAATAAAAATAAAAATAAAGTTAAAATATTTAAAATATAATATATAATAATATTTAATATATTTTTTATTTATATAATACTTATAAATATAATAATATTGTTTATATTAAACTTAATATATATACTTTTAAAGCTTTAATTTATTTTTATATAAAAGTTTAGCTTTAAATAAGCTTTTAATTATATTTTTTTTACTATAAAATAATTAAAAGCTTTTATATTTTATAATTTATTTTAATATTTTATATAATATTAAAAGTTAAAAATAAACTAGTTAATTAATATAGTTTTATTATATAACTAAATATTTTTACTAATTATATAATAAAAATAAACATTATTTATTAAAAATTACATTATTTTTTTAACAGATTTAATATTAGTGTTAGATTTTTTTTTGTTTAAGTTTAAATAATTTTTAGTTGTTATTAAATATTAAAAAAACTTATTTAAAGTAAATAATTTATTATAAATCATTTTATACAAATTAAAATATTAATTTTTAATATAAAAGTATTTTTATAAAATATAGTTAATAAATTAACAACTTTTTTTATTATATATAAAGCATTTTTTTTTATATAATTAATTTAATTATATTTAATTTATAAATTTTTTTAATATTTGTTAAATTTTTAGTTTTTTATATAATTAAAATTATACTTTTTATTTATTAAGTAAATATTTTATAAAACAGCTGTTTAATTATTATTTAAAATATAAAAGTATATATAAAAGTTAGCAAAAAATGTTTTACAAATTAGCTTTTAAAATACTAAAACTGTTATTAATTTAAATACTTTATAATATATTTATATAACAGTTATACTTAATTAAACTTTGCTTTAATAACTAATATTTAAAGCTTGTTAAACTTTTAATAATTTATTAATTATTAATTTTAATATTTTATATAAAGTTTTTTTAAAATTTTTCTGTTTTATTTATATAAAAATAATAATAGTTCAATTAGTTTAATATTAATTATAATTTATATTTATATTAAAATATATATCTATTGCATAATATATTTTGTATTAAATTTTATTTAATTTAATATTATATATAAAAAAGTTTTTTATATAACTTTTTAAAATATAAAAAAATACTATATAATATTAATTGTTCAAAATATTTAGTTATTTATAAATATTAATAAATAATTTAGCTTTGTTATATAAAAAGTTATATAGCTTGCTAAAATAGTTACGTTTTTTTTTTTAAGTTTTTTAAAATATTATATACTTTTTTAATAAAATAATTTTATTTTGTACAATTTTTATAAGTAATAAGTTCAAATATATATTTAAAAGTATTAAATTTAAAGTTATATAATAGTTTAAATATAAAAAAAAAATAACTAAAAAAATATAATAAACAAAATATTTATAAATAAATAAAAAGTTAAATTAATAATTTGTTTAAAAAGTTAATAATTTATATAGTTTGTACAGCTGTTTTTTAATAATAAGTTATACAATTAATTATAAAATTTAAAAGTAAATATTTTATAAAGTTTTTTTTATTTATATAATTTTTAATTAAATTAAAAATTGTTTAATAAAAAGTATTTAATAAACAGTAAAAAAAAAAGTCGCTATTTTAAAAATATATATTATTAACATTTTAATTTTTATAAAAAATAATTATATAAAAGTTTTAAATTATACTTATAAAATTAATAGTTTTTTTAAATATTTAAGTTGTTATAAGCTATAATAACTTTATAAAATTTTAGCTAATTATATTGTTTTGTTTTTGTTTATACAATTTTTTATTTTTATAAAAACAATTCTTTTTATTTTTAAAATGTTAACTAAGTTGTAGTATAATATATAACTTGTTTAGTTAAATTAATATTATATTTAATTTTTAAAATCTTTTTTATATGTTTTTAAAAAATTTTAATTAATATATTTTAAATGTTTATATTTTATTATTTAATATATAAAATAAATAAAAAAGTATTATTTTATAGCAATAAAAATATCGATAAGTTTGTTTTAATATTTTATAATAATATATTTTTATATAGTTATAATATTAATACTGAAATATTTAATAAGTTTATTATACAAAAAGTTATAAATATAAGTAGCTTTTTGTTCAGCTTTTTATTAAAACTATTAAAACGTTATTATGTTTAAAAATTATTATTTTTAGCTTATATATATAACAAAGTTGTTTAAATAAAAAATACAAACTATTTGCTTATTTTTATATATACATTTTTTATTAAGTAAAAAAAAGTATGTTTATATAATTAAATATAAATAGCAAAAATTTTTTAAATAATAATATTGTTTGCTATTGCTTTTTTTATATAAAAATATTTTTTGCTAAATTAAAAAAAATATATTTGTATAATAAAAAACTTAATTTTTTTTTATATATAATAATATATGCATTTTTTACTAAGTAAAAAAAAGTATATATATATAAAAATAAACTTAGAATATAATATAAAAGTGAATATTTTTTATTAAATTAAAAAAAGTATGTTTGTACAATTAAAATTTAAAAGTTATTTTAGTTAGCTTTTATTTTTAAATCTTGCTAATTTGTAATATATTGCTATTAAATAAAAAGAGCTAATATAACTATTAATTAATATTGATTTAGTTTTATACAATCGATTATATATAGTAAAGCTAAAGCAGAATATAATACTGTAATTATATAATATTATTGTTGTTTTTATTTTTAAAAAAAAATCTTTGTATATACAACATATATACAAAAGTTGTATAAATTTACTAGCAGCTCGCTAATGTTGCATATAACGGAGTATGGCTAATTATTTAGTAAGCAAGTAGCAGGTTGTACAAAAAAAATCTAAATATATACTAATTGCAACTAACACTATTATTTTAATATAAACTTTATATAATTATATATTAAAATTTAAATTATTTGTTAAAAATAATTTTATTTTAAAAAAAGTATTAACAATATAAAATTAATTAAATAAATTAAAAGCTATTAAAAATAAATTAATAAAACAATAGCAAAATATAATCGAAAATTAAACAAAATATTATAATAATAAATATAAATTAATAAGTTATAAAATAAATTAATTAGTTATTTTATTAATTAAATATTTTAAGTTTAAAAAGTATTACTATAAATTAACTTTTAAATATATTAAACTATTTAAAATTATTAATAAAATTAGTTTATAAATTTATTATTTTTGTTTTTTTATATAATATATTTATTTTTATAATATATTTTTTATTTAATTATTAAAACTTTAAAAAGCTAATAATATAAATAAATTATTTATATTTAATTTAAAAAACGATAATATAAAATAAAAAGTAAAAAATATAATAAAAAAATATATTTATAAAAAAAATTTATATTATAAAGTTAAATAAAAAAGCTAATTAATTAAATATAACTAATAAGTATTAATTATTAATATATTTATTACTAAAATTATTATAAATTTAAAAAAAAAAAAAATATAAAAAAAATAAACTAATAAAGCTATAAAAAAAACTATTTATTATATTATAATAAAAATATATTAAAACTATTAAAAAAACTTTTTAATTAATTAATTAAAGTTGTTAAAAATATTAATAAAATAAAATAAATTAAAAATTTTATAAAAAAGTTTATATAATAAAAATCAAACTTATTTTTTTAAATAATAATTTATGTTTTATTAGTAAACTATATATAAAACTTTGTTAAAAAATTTAAAAAACAAATTTAAAAACATTTTAAAATGTTATAAACTTTTTATAAGCTTTAAAATATTTTATATTATTATTGTTTTTATAATAAATTGTTTTTATTTTTTTTATAAAATAATATATAATTAAAAATTAAACTATATAATTAATATTAAAAAGTTATAAATAAAATATAATAATGTAGTAATATAAAATATATTAATTAATATTTTATTTAAGTTAAAAATAAAAGCGAAAAATAAACAAAATAGTTTATTTATAACGTTAGCAAAAAAAAAAAGCAATAATTTATTAAGCTAAAATTTTATATTAATAAATTAAAAATTAATATTTAATAATAGCGTTTTAAAATTAACAATTAATATTAAAATTAGTAACAAATATAAACTAAGCAATTTATTTTTATAATAAAAACTTTATTAATAAAGCAGAAAATAATACAATAAAAAAAAAAATATAACAAAAAAACTTCAAAAAGTAAAACTATGTTTTAGCAATTTTATAGCGAAATTAAACTATAATATATTAAATATAGCTTTTTTTTTTGTTGTAAACAATAGTACTGCTTAAATTATTATTATTTTTTTATTTTAAATTAAATAAATTAATATTAAATTTTAAAATTTTATATAAATAAACTATATTAAATATTATTATAATAAACAATTAATTTTTTAATAATAAAATAAAACTAAAATAAAAATGAAATTATTTATAAGTTTATAAATATTATAACTTTTTTAATAGCTATTATATATAAAACTTTTTAAATTTTTAAAAAAATAGTAGATTTTTAAAAGTTTAGCGTTTTTAAGCTAAAAAAAGTTATAAAAATGTTTAAAACAAAAGTAATATATTAATAAAGCAATTACAATTTAAAATTTATTTTAATAGCTAAATTAATAGTTGTAAATATAAATAATTTAATAATAAAAAAACATATTAAAAGTAATAATAACAAATAAAATATAAAAAAAAAAAATATAAAAATAATTAAAAAATAAGCATAAATAGCAAAAAAAAATTTATTAAATAAAAGTTAATAAAATTAATAGTACTTAAAAAAAAAAAAAAAAAAAAAAAATTAATAAATTTATAGTTTTATATATTTTTGTTTATATATAAAACTATATTAATAAAAATATAAATTACTTTTAAAAATTAACAACTTATAAAATATTTAAATATTTATATATAACTATATATTGTTTATATTTTTAACTAATTAAATTAATAAGTTAATTAATTAATTTATATATTTAAATTAATTGATTTATAATTAATTTTTATAATTAAATTAAAAATAACTTAAATTAAAAAAAAAAATAATTATTAAAATTTAAAAGCTAAAATTTAAAAAAATATTAATATATTTATATATACTTTTTTTATATATATTTTAAAAAAAATTCTTTTTTTTTAAGCTTTAATTTTATATAATATATATTATTAGTTATATATTACTTATTATATTATATTTGATTTATAGTTTATTTTATTTTATAACAATTATAATTTAAAAAATTTTTTTTTATTTACTATTGTTTTTAAAACTACAATTTTATTGTTATATTTATTTATATTTTATATTATATTTTTTATTAAAATTAAATTTATTAAGTTTATTTTTTATAATTTAAAAGTTTTTTTTTTATTAATTTAAATTTAATTAAAATAAATGTTTATTTTTTTAGTTTTTTAGTTTTAACTATAAATAAATTAATAGTTTTTTTTAAAAATATATTAATAATAATATTATTTTTATTATAATAATATTAAAATATAATATTAAAATTATTTAAAAAGTTTATTTATTTAATTTATTTTATAAAAAATGTTTTTTTTATAAATTAATAAATTAATATTTAATAATTAATAATTATTTAAAATTTAATTTTTAATAATTTAAAATAATAATATTTTAATATTTATATTATTATTAATATTTTATAGTTTTAAATAAAATAAATTTTTTTAAAAAATAT
>MU378271.1:0-74849 GCA_022495175.1 Hypoxylon argillaceum | reverse complement strand
TTTTAATTTTAAAAATTTAATTTATTAAATAATTTAAAAGCTTAATATTAAAATATTTTAATTATAAATATTATTTAATTAAATCTTTTTTTAAAGCATTTTTTTTTATATATAAAGTTATAAAGTTTTTTTTTATATAAAAAATACTATAATTAATTAATAAAAGTAAATATTTAATTATAAACTAATTAAATTAATTTTAAAGTTTATAAAAAATTAACTTGTTAAATTAATATAAAATATTATTTATAAACTTATTATTTTATTAAATTTTTTACTTATTTAATACTTTTAAAAATATTAAATTAATAATAATTTTTTTAATATAAGTTATATTATATAATTTTATTATTTTTAATTTTTTTAATTTTTAAAATTTAATATTTATATTTTTATAAGTTAAAATTAAAAAAATAATATTTTTAACATATATATATTTTTTTAAATTAACAGTTTAAATATTATAAAATCAATTTATTTTGTTAAATATATATATATTAGTACTTAAGTTTAAAATAACTAAATTTTTTAATAAATAAATTATTTTATTATTATAAATAAAATATATAAATGTAATTTTTATTACTTTTTTAACTAGTTAAAAAGTTTTGTTTGCTTTTTTTTTATTAATTTTTTATTTTTTAATTTTAACTTTTTTTATTAGTTTTAAATTTTTAACAAAGTTTTTTTTAATTAAAGCTTTAATTTTTAAATTTATAAATTAATTATTAAAAACTAGTTTAAAAAAAAAATATTAATATAATTATTAAAAATAACAGATTATTTTATATTTTATATAAAAAAAGCTAGTTTAAAAATTAATATTTAATTATAACTTTTTTTAAAATGTTAACAATTTGTTTTTTTTTTTTTAAACTATTAAATTTATTTAATTTTTTTTTTAAAGTTTTTTTTAATTTTAAAATTTTTTAGTTTTGTTAAAAACTTTATTTAAATCTTTTTTTAATTTTTTATTATTAAAAATAACAGCAAAAAAGCTTTTTATTATTTTTTTACTTTTTAATAAAAACTTTTAATAAAATATATATTTTTAAAGCTTTATTTTTATTTTTTTATATATTATTTTTTTATTTTATATAACTTTTAAATAACTAACTATTAAAATAGTTATTTATTTAAATAAAATTATTAAAAAAGCTTTTTTTAAATCGATTATTATAAAATAAATATTTTTAAAATTAAAGTTATTATATTTAATAGCTTTATTTATTATATTAACTTAAAAAAAAGCTTATATTATTAAATTTTTAAACATTTTATTAAAAAGCTTTTTTATTAAAATTATATATTTTTTTTATAAATTAGCTTAAAAAAAAATATTATATAGCTTTTTATTTTTTTTAAAAAGTTATATTATTAATTAATAAATTTTTTATTTTTTATAATAATATATTTGTATTTTTAAAAAACAATAAAAATTATTTATTTTTATAATTTTTTTATTTAATAGCAATATTTGTTATATTTTTTATTTATATAAATATAAATATTTTAGTTAATATTAAAAGCTGTTTTTTTTTTAATTATAAAGTTTGTAATTTTTATAATAAGTTTATTATTGCTTTTTTTTATTTATAAAATTACAAATAAAGTTTTTTATATTAATTTAAGTTAGTTTATAAAATTGTAAAAATAATTAATAAACTTAAGTTTTAAAAGTTTTATAATTTAAAAAGTTTTATTTTTATATTAAATAAACTTTTTAATTTTTAATTATAATACTTTTATTAAAAACTTTTTATTTTATTAATAAAAGTTTTTTTGTTTAATAAAAAAAGTAAAATTATTATTTATTATTTTATTTAATTAATTAAACTGTTATTTTATTATAAATAGTTTTAGTTTTAAACTTAAAAAACATATAAAACTTTTAATTGTTAAAAATAAGCTTTTTAAATTAATTAAATTAATTAGTTTATTATTGTTGTTGTTATATTACTGCTGTTTTAAGAGATTTTTTTTTATCATACAAAATAGGTATATAAGTAGAACCCTTTGAAGCAGAAGGTACCCCCTTCTGGTTAGTTCCTTCCAGCACCAAAATACAGGGCCTAATTTACCCCCTATATTTCTAACAGAACCACGTCTTGAATGTCCTAGACTAGGTAGATGCCGTCTTAGTGCATATATTCCGAACTATACATTCTGCATTTCAACTGTCGGCTGCTCGATTTCAATTCGTCAGCACATGAATTAGTCTTGCTATAGATGTGACGTGAATAGAGGGATGCAACCTCAACACGCTACAGTGCATCACCTTCGGACATGCCACCACCACGAACTAGTTTGATGTTGTAGCGGCATACCGACTATATGGGATAAGACTTATAACGACTCTCTTCGCATAACAATCACTAGTCAAATAATAATAACCGTGAGAACTTATGTTGCAAAAAAATATATTATTACGATAACTAATGCCGTAACTGCCCTGCCACATTCATATACACAAAAAGAGCCATCGGTAGTTTAGTGACATATACCTTAACTCTGTTATCTTTCGTCTATTCGCAGGCCTTGTTCGACTCCGATTGTGGTCGATAGAACCGGGACCAGCTCTCACTTGCCATTGCAGATTTAGCACCGCACTACTCCAGTTCATAACCAATACCTCCCAATAATTTCCATGTGACAACCGACAACCGCCAACCGCCGCATTCGAAAGCATGTGGAACATAAGCGGCATGACGTGACCAAAGGGTAATATACAGAACTCCCGCTACCTCGATGTATTAGGAGCCAATAACCTCCGCGGCGTCATCGTGGTTGATATTTCAATTCTATACTGTAGATAGACAGTGCGCTCAGTCGTTCTTGCCGTTGGCAGTGTTGCCAAGGAAGCCGTCCTTTATCTCCTTGATAGGAAGGGTCTCGTCTAGCTTGAAAGGCGAACGAATTCTTCGCTGGCGGCCCCTATACCAAGACACAATACCGAAGGCAGTGCCTGCAATGCAACCAAGTGTGAGGTAAGGGTGTTCAACGAAGTTCATCTTAATGTCGAAGAAGATCTTTTCAAAACTTGAGATTGTGAGTTTCGGCTTAATGATGGGAGGATTAGTAGTGACTTTTGACAGAGTTTCGAGGATAGAAACACGCGATGGGACGATATTATATCCACTGATGGTCTGATCCCAATATCTTCGGTTCTGCGAGCAGAGTTAGTAGACTACTTCATATTATTTTGGGTATCACTTACATCCTCATCATTAATGATGACCCGATCGCCATCTTTAGTATCGATTCCATAAGTAGTTCGAATCCACCTCTGCCAGAATGTGCCATCAACCCAGGCAAATGCAACTTCTTTGCGATCGGACCAATCCATATTGATGCGAATATTTTTGGCTGCTCTGACGCCTCGTTGATCACCTCGATCGTCAGCTTCCTCTAGACGTAGCTGCTTGGCGTCACGAAGATTTTGCCTCTCCAGTTGGAAAGCTTGGATCTGCTTATCCATCCAATCGTTGGCAGCCTCTTTCATTTCATGTAAAGCTCCGGTGAAGGCGTCTTTATCGTCCCGATTCAGCATACCGAGGACTACCATCTTTCCATCCATAATCTCTCTAGCGTTCGAAGCTGTGAGCTCTGGTACGATGGGTAGCCAGACAGACTTCATCCACGACAGTACCATATGAGTGTCACGCATCTCCCGTGGCGTTAAAGGCGTGTAGTATGTGGGTCGGCCTTCCCGAGATACAAGCAGCCTGGGCCAAGTGGTAATCTTGAATCGTTCGGATAACTGTGGATCCTTTGTCTTGACAAGTTTGGCGCGCCCAATTAAACTAAGAGGTAGTCTATCGAGTGCCTGGAAATCTTCAGTTGCCGTGGCATGGTCATAGAAGTAGACGAAGATAACTTCTTCCTTCTTCTCTAGCTCTGCTAGAGATGTGGCATCAACGTCTTTGATGCCCTCGCAAATGTCAAGAGCCTTTTCGGCGTAGTGGAGAAGGTCGCCAAACCCTCGTAAACCATCATACTCGACCCGTTCGCCACCTTTGAAGAATAGGATTGTCGGGTACCCCTTAAGACGGACATCTTTGCAGAGTCTAGTCTCGACATCACAATTCACCTCACCCACATTTAGCTTGCCCTTCATTTCCTTGGCCATTTGTTGCCAGTTGGGAGCCATTGCTTGGCAATGGTGGCACCAGGGGGCATAAAACTTGATAAACCATGGTTCCTGTGTCATAGTCACAAGATTCTGGAAGGTTTCGGCGGTGAGAGGAACAGAATTTCCTTCCTTGTTCGGGGTAACGCTGGGCTTGGCAGGTTTCGTCTTCTCAACATCCGTTTTGCTAGTCGAAGTGGTCTTGGAGACAGTATTGTCCTCTTCTTCCTCGTCTGCAGACTTCTTGCTAGTGGATCCTGACTTTTCTGAGGCTTCTGGTAGACTGGTTGCTTCTGGCTCCGGCAGGACAAGACTCTTGGGTCGCGTTCCGGGCTTCTCTTTTTCGAGCGCCGTCTCAATCATAGCAGAAACTGCCTCCATCGGCTTTGCACCACCCACGAAATCCACACGCTCGCCATTCTTATAGAGAAGAGTGCGAGGATAGGCAACAATTTCGTGTTTAGTGCATAGATCTCCATAGGCTAGGCAGTCGAGCGTGGCAAATCGAATATCATATGCCTTTTCGAAAGGAACGGTCGAGCTCGGTGAGTCGGGGTCCGGTACAGTGGATGTGTAGTAGAATTCGTACATCGTCTGATATGTCGGGGCGAATAGCTGACAATGAGGACAAAAGGGACTAATAATCGGAAATGTTAGTGCCATGCTTCCTTGCTCATCATGAAGCCCTCCAGAATTCGGCATATCAAAGTGGAAAACTGCAGTTTACAGTCAGACAAGCAATGGGGGAGATCATTCGTACTTGAAATATTTTACGACCAAGAACTTGGAGGCCTTGGTCTCCTTCTCGAAGGTCTCGTCAGTAAGTTCGAGCAGCGGGGGCACCCTTTTGCCATTGAAATAGGTGTTTTCCTTTTCAGGATCATCGGTTGTGTCAGCGCCGACGGCTTGGGCGATGCCCGAAGTCACTGCGCTGAAGAGCAGCGCAAGCGAAGTGAGCCTCATGGCTACGATTTTGGCGCTGAAGCAGATAGGAGCGTCTCTATAGTTGTAGGGATCAGGGCAGAAGCCAGTCTACACTAGTAACACATGCAAGCTGCAGCCGCTGGGGGCAGTTGCAAAAGCAACACGAGATGGTGGTGGTACACCGAGAAAGAGCGACCCGAATAGGCGATGAGCAAATGCGTGGACAGCGATGTTGTTGGTTGGTTGGTTGGTGCCGAAAGGCGACAGATTAGGGGTTCGAGGACGGGTCGTGTTATCGAGGATTGCGCATCGAGATTAAATTTCTAATATGGAGGAGCAAAAAGGAAATCCGTTTACGAGAGAAAGGAAGACGTAGGTGCGAAAGTCTACGAGCACAAAAGGTAGGTACCCAGCAGATTGAAGTCAAAGGAATCGCGAAAGATGAGTCGTGGTGTCGTGGATACACAGTTCAGTAGTCAATACGAGATAGAGTTCTGTCCTTCAGGTCATTGGGGCGAGGATTCGGGGACTTGATTTGATGAATGGATATATAAGCCTAGCCTAGTTTAGGAAAGTCAAATTCATCCAATTTGTATTAGCGGGTACCGCCACACAAAACCTCAATGTCAGCCTCAACTAGGAGCAATTGGGTTGGTTTCAGTGTGTGGCTTAGGCATTATGCCGTGCACTAGCCTCCGGTACCCTTTAAATACATACTGTAGCAAATAGCAAATTAGGTACGTACTTGCCTGTCTAAGTATGCACCAACGTAGTGCTTTATAAGTTTGCTTTCCAACATCCAGCATGGACTTAATGGACTTATAAAATATTTTAAGTACCCTAGATACAATTTCTATTGTTCGAAATGCATCCAGACCGCTATTCTTACTTTCTAACTAGGGCTGGTATGAGCAGCCTAAACAACGGTGAGTTTGAAGAAGCAATCACGACCCGGGTTTCTAATAAAAAAGCCAGTAAGAACGTAAAGCAATGAGGATTAGGAACTCGTATGATCTCGTATATTTTCTGAATATTTCGTTGCGAGGATCTTCATTTCATTTCATCACATCGTGCGGCACATTACGCCGATAACAACTATCCAGTTGTCCGCCTAGTATTAAGTGCCACAGTTGGTCACAGTAAAATGGCGGAACCCCGAACAAAGCGTCAACGTCTGGAAGGCGATGGCAATGATGATGTACCAGGTGCCGAAGACACCGAACATGCAACTCCCTCTTCTCTTTCTCATCCTATCAGCCCGCCCAGAATAAAAAGAGCGAAAGTGAGAACAAGAATCGCATCTCCATTTCGGCTCACGTCGATCCAAGACCTCTCCAATGATTGCAACGTTGGCGCAGTATCACTAAACGATCTAATTGGAGACCCTCTCATTGCCGAGCTTTGGGACTTCAACTACCTCCATGATATCGACTTCTTGATGAACCACCTCGACGAAGACACGCGGGCGCTAACTAGAGTCCATGTTGTCCATGGGTTTTGGAAGCGGGAGGATCGAAATAGGTTGATGCTTCAGGTGAGCGACGAATATTTTGTCTTGCGCTCTCTTTTAGCCGTGCAACCCAATTAAAAGACTTGAAACTGATTGCACGAACCTTTGGATAACCGGAATCACAGTGTGATGTTCATAATTAAATCTGGAATATCCAGTCTGTCGCGTACAATATATACCGTTAATACTGCAGGAGTATTAACGGCGTCGTTTTTCCTCTATCACACAGTCTTTTCAATACCCTTCACATAAGGATAATAATTCGTCCATCATTGCTAATAACGCCATTAGGAACAAGCAGGACACCACAAAAATGTCACTCTTCATACTGCTTATATGCCCGAAATGTTTGGCACGCATCACTCTAAGATGCTCGTACTATTTAGGCACGATGACACAGCGCAGGTCATAATTCACACAGCAAATATGATCGCAAAGGATTGGACGAATATGGCAGACGGGGCCTGGATATCGCCGCTACTTACAAATCTACCATCACCCCGCCAAGTTGCCGAGTCACATGGCACTGTAGGCAGCGGCTCCCGGTTCAAATTCGATTTACTGAGCTACCTACGCGCGTACAATAGAGTACGAAACGTTTGTGGTTCCCTGGTTGAAGACCTCGCAAAATACGACTTCTCCGCCGTCCGCGGTGCGCTGATCGCCAGCGTGCCAGGAAAACACGACGTCGAGCAGGAGCCGGAGACAACGCTCTGGGGCTGGCAAGCTTTAAAGGAGACACTAAAAAGCGTACCGACACAGACCGGGCCATCGGACATCGTCGCACAGATCTCCTCCATCGCAACGCTCGGGGCCAATGATACGTGGCTGCAACGCACGCTCTTCGACTCGCTATCGACGTCTCGACCACCACCGCAGTCCCAACAATCCTCATCCGCTCGGCCCCAAGCGCCTAGGCCCAGTTTCAAAATCGTGTTCCCAACCGCGGACGAGATCCGCCGGTCGCTCGACGGCTACGCATCCGGCGCGTCTATCCACACCAAGATCCAATCCGCCGCCCAGGCGAAGCAGCTCCAGTACCTGCGCCCGCTACTCCACCACTGGGCAAACGACAGCGCCGGCGGCGTGTCGCCGCCGCCGGGAGACGACGGCGGCCCAGGCCGCAGGGACGCAGGCCGCAGGCGGGCGATGCCGCACATCAAGACGTACATCCGGCACGGCGCGAGGTCGCTAGACTGGGCCCTGCTGACGTCGGCCAACATCTCGAAGCAGGCCTGGGGCGAGGCGGTCAACAAAGCCGGCGAGGTGCGCGTCGCGTCCTGGGAGATCGGCGTGCTAGTCTGGCCGGCGCTGCTGGCGGGCGATGCCGAGGCGGAGATGGTGGGCACGTTTAGGACGGACGAGCCGGGAGAGAACGACGACGGGACAGCGGCGGGGGGCGACGGGACAGCGGCGGGGGGCGGCGGGAGCGCGCCGCTAGTCGGGCTGAGGATCCCGTATGATTTGCCGCTGCAGAAGTACGGGAGCGCGGAGGTGCCGTGGGTCGCTACGATGGGCTACGCGCAACCCGACTGGATGGGACAGGTGTGGCAGGGTTACTAACGCCTAACGCCCAACGTCCCGGGTTTGCCAATTATAGCGAGGTAACTATACATGATTTTAACGACACATAACCAGCAGTATTCACATGCAGTTCGGAACTGCGAATCAGAACTAGGGGTAATGATGCATCGGAATGAATGCGTGCCTGGAGATGCCATGGTTTAAATATGCTAACCAACTAATACTAAAGCTTAGGGGGCAATGGTCTAATGTCCTCGTGTATCCATGTCGACGTTATTGAAGTACAGTCTTGATGTGATGCGTACCGTCTCTAATCATGCCAACCTATTCCAAGCAAGAACCAAAGGATAGGAAGCTAGCCAAGCTCCATGTTGTTCGACGTATTTTAGGTATTCGGACGCTTCACCGGCAAGGCGGGCAGCACGACAAAGACGAGGTGCAAGCCCGAGGCGATGAGTAGAATAAGCGAGATTAACAGCGGCTAGCTGCTGCCGACGACCTCGGGCTCTTTGTTCGCGTCGAAGCCGTATTTTCCCTTGAGCTGCTCGACGAGGGCGATGTAACGCTGCTGGGCTTCCTCGAGAGTAAGTTCCTCCTTGAGGGTATTCTCCCAAGCCCTGAGCTTCGCCTTGCCCTGTTGTTGATGGAAGATGATTAGCTCGACAGTCTGTTTCCTATTCTGGGCATAGTATTTAAGGATAAAAACCAGTTGAAGTGAGGTTGCACAGGTTTCCCAACAAAGTGGTTTCAGTTGTAACTGGGTGGTTTGTAGTATAGGGGAAATTATAAGAGACAAGACGAACCTTCAAGTCGAACATGCCGGGCGCCTTATCACCTGTCTGATATTCGGCGACATCTTCACCACATCCGATCTTGTATAGACCTGCGAGTCGGATAAACAGGAATAGTTAGCAGCTGATTTATTAAGCAACGAAGCTCTGAACGAATCTGACTGCTGTAGTCGTGGTGTATTCGTTGTTAAGGAGATCGCCGAAAATAGGAGTCGAAGAGAGTAGAGAGGATGACGAACTGTACAGTTCAAGTAACTCGGTGCTATCGGGCTTTTTTGTGAGCTGCTTCGACTCGCGTTCCGCCGAGTGCTCGAAGGCCGGGTTTGCCGCAAAAGCAGCCCTCTCCTTTTCGGATAATGTTCTCGGCGCCATGATGACAGACGGGCAATTTAAAAGGTATTCGAAGTTCGACAGGGGGATAGTACGGGGGATATCGACGGTCGATTCTTAATCGTGAAGCTCAGTGATCGCATAGAACGAAGAGGGGGATACGATCGTGACAACTTGTTGGGATGTGGGCAAGCCCGGCGGGGGTCGCCCCCAGCTAACCATCGTCATACTAGGTATGTATGCATCAAGCTTCTTCTTCGACCGGCAAGGTGCCGGCGGGGGCTCTCTCTCACTGAGTTACAGTAGGAAGGAATCACACCTACTTGTTTCTGGTCATTGGCCCATGTGCACCCACCACCAGGCCTAGTAGGATTAGCCGGCTTAGTCTGCCGTCATGGTCAGCTGCATAGTTTGGGCCTGCTTCGCCCGACTTAAACTTTTCCTGGATATGCCTTGGGCAGAAGACCCTCTCATGGCGGAAGTATAACATTGACAATCGCGACGGGCTTGGCCATGGTCTATGCAAGTATGGACAGGACTTTGCTTCTCGGTTGTCTGGGTGGCTCTTTGCATGCTATATGCTTTAACTCGTATGTATGAGGTACACATCTATGCTAAGACTTAGGGCAGGTCAGACCGCCAGCGTTCTCCATCTGTTTAGTTGAAGTACCCGCCTAGACCAACTTGAAATAATACGTAAAATGTTGGGAGATTACATTTTAGCAGGGCAAGGGCGTCTGAAGAAACAGTATGCAAGTTTAAAATATGTATTGGCACGGGTTATTTAGCTAACTAGGATGAGGTTATTGGGCAAGGACCTCGGGACTGAGCAAAGAGTCAGGAATACTAGGTACCTACTTTATGACATTTCCTCGATAGGTGGATATACTCCTTTCCCCTCCCCTGAGCCGTCGATATACCTACCTAACCTACCTCCCTCTCCACATGCAGAGTTACCGTACCTAGTGTAGATCATAGGCATG
The DNA here is from genome assembly GCA_022495175.1 of Hypoxylon argillaceum. NCBI lineage: Eukaryota > Fungi > Ascomycota > Sordariomycetes > Xylariales > Hypoxylaceae > Hypoxylon > Hypoxylon argillaceum. The sequence goes on along the minus strand of MU378271.1, from coordinate 64,658 downwards.
GGCTGATGCCCTGTGCGTAGATTTATTAGCATCCGAGGTAAGACTATCTTGTGTGCCATGTGCTCTATATATAACTGCTACCATCCTGTTGACGTGGATGGCATTAAGGTATAGATATTTTAATTTATTATCGCACTTCCGTGCGTTTCTTGCGATTCTAGTACCTTAATGTGACCATTCTTCAATAGTTGCGTCCTCAGGAAGAAATTCTATCAGGAAATTTCAACCCTTCCAGCCAGGACTTAGTGACAGAGCCTACCTTCCTAGTGCTCTTTTAAGTTAGCTACCTCGGCCTTCTACACTAGCCGTATAGCGTTTTTACATCAACACAATAATCGTCTATAACTGCACGAGTGATCGATATTGTATAAGATTTATTCCGCTCAGGTGTCAAGGTATTATATCACGGATCAGAACAAACAGTGAAGCTGAGAATGGAAAATACTATAGGACTATTTGTCAAATTATTATTTCCCGTACGGCAATGACTATCACTATAGCAGCCGTGGGATATGATGAGCTACCCAGGTAGTACATATACCAACTAGATATTAAATGCACGAGGCGACCAAGCAAGGTGCAGATATCTACAGCACTAAGTTACCTACAACGCTGTAGAGTGTGGGGCATGCAGAATTCCTACGCGGCTAGTCCAGATAGGTCGGCCTGGATTCGGGTAGGTTCCAAGCTTTCCGTTGAAGATGTTAGTGTTACAACGGCTTTTGACCTGTCGGGACCGAAGAGCACGTACAACATGAAACCTAAAGGGCTTTATGCTCAGCTTCACCTATTTGTCCGATTTAGTAAATCTCACGACATTTCGCTCCTCAGCCCTCACACGGTTGAGGGCTACGGCCCGAACCGATTGGTAACAGGCCTGGTAGATAATCCTAATCTTAAAAGCTCGATAGAGATTTGAGGGATGCTTCGACATCCCTGTAGCGGTTGAGCAAGCCATACCGGAGAATGCTAGGTTTTCTATATTTGGTTGCCGCCTTGTACTGTAGGCAGGGCTTTACAGTAGAGCTTCACAGAGCGGTCTCCGGCCGGCGGACTATTGTTCAATAAGCAAGGGATAACCCCCTACATAATTATACGTCAAGACTGGGTGGCATTACGAACGTTTTATAAGCAGAAAAACACGCGTAAGACCCTACAGACGTGGTCAGCCCAATTCATCTCATGCAACCAAATCAATGTCTTGCAGTTACCTACCTACCTATAGGGGGGAACCCGTTTTTAGGACACGCTGTTGACAGTGATGTTAGCTGTATTTTTATCCAGATAGTGCCGGCCGGTCCACTTCAGTTCCAGTCTTTTCGACATATACGCTGTTATATCGTACGCAGTATTACAAGAAAACAAAATGTTACAATAATGTTGTAATATAAATAGAAAGACCTTTTCAGCTTAGTTTTTAAAAAACAGCAGGTGTAACTGAAGCAAAGTAGCAGTTTCGGCGTAGCAATAAAAACTTGTTATGCAGTTACTACAACACTATTGTATAATGCATGTAACAGAATAACCAAAAAACCGACAGAGCGACGTAGAAATCACGCAAGTTCCAGCGTGTCCTAAAACCGGGTTCACCCCTATAGGTACCTAACTAAAGGTAGCGAGAGACACAGCTTGTAGCTTGTACTCGTACGCCCGGTGTCTTGGATCTGGAGCTCTAGTGGGGCTCCGGCCGTGTAACTAGCAGCGTCAAATGAGGTCAAAATAACAATAAATCAGAAAGTCCGACAGGGCGGGATCACAGGCCACCGGATAGTTTCACTTGATTGAAAAAGCTCTCGGTCCTTCTTTCTTTTACTGTTGCTCTTTCTTTCCTTCATGTTAACTCCTTCTTTTTGTCCTTCATTTTTAACAGAAGCACTTGCCACTCGACCTCTAACACACACGGTTTTTAAGCACTGACACAGGTTAGGTACCTACTTACATAGTTACCTGTCACGTCCACCGGACTTCGCCAACGTCTCTCCTTTTTTTCGAGGAAAAGTCCCGACACCCGCACCAAGATGACGAAGACGGTCGTGGTTCTGGGTGGCGCCTTCGCCGGTGTCCAGGTCGCCCACCGACTACTCAAGTACACCCTGCCTCAAGTAAAGGATCTGAAAGTTATCCTCGTTTCAAAGGTGAGTCCAAACATGAGCATTACCAAGCTCAATTGGGTCGAAACAACTTCAAGCGTTTGATCTACCTACTTTTCCAATGGGAATGGGCCGGCCGCTTTGTTTCCGTTGCATGATAGTGGAGAGGTTTGAGGGTGAATGCTAACAGACCCATGCAGAACAGCCACTTCTACTGGAACCTGGCCGCAGTCCGTGCCATTGTCCCAGGCGTCCTGACAGAGGACCAGTACGCGCGCCCCATTGCCCCGGGCTTCGCCAAATACCCGGCGGACGCCTTCGAGTTCATCATCGGCGCCGCCGAGACCGTCAACACCACCACCAAGACGGTGAAGGTGGTCGTGGGCGCGGACGCGAGCGAGCGCGAGCTAAGCTACGACTACCTAGTAGTGGCCACGGGCACGCGCAACGCCGGCACCACCAACGTGCCGTGGAAGAACAACGGCTCGCACGAGGAGATCACGGCCCTCCTCGCCGAGACGCAGGAGAAGGTCAAGGCCGCCAAGCACATCGTAGTCGCCGGCGCCGGCGCTACCGGCGTCGAGGCCGCGGCCGAGCTGGGCTTCGAGTACGGCAACCCCAAGGACGCCTCCACAATGAAGGAGATCGTCCTGCTATCCGCGGACAAGGACGTGCTAGGCGGCGACAGCATCGCCGGCAACGTCGCCGCAGAGCTCAAGAAGCTCAACGTCACGATCCGCGGCTCGTCGCGTGTCGCAAGCGCCAGCCCCTTGGAGGCCGGCAAGACGGAGATCGTTCTCGCGGACGGCGAGAAGATTGTCACTGATCTGTACCTGCCGACCATGGGCATGACGCCCAACACCGAGTTCCTCCCCGACGCGCTGCTGACGGCCGAGAAGTTCGTGGATATCGATCAGTTCTACGCCGTGAAAGGCGCCGAGGGCGTCTGGGCTGCGGGCGACGTCGTCTGGAAGCCGCGCGGTAGCTTCGTCCTCACTGACAAGCAGGCCGCCGGCGTCGCCAAGAACATCGACGCCGTGCTCAGGGGCAAGGCCCAGACCCCCGTCAAGACCATCCCCATGGACATCCTCATGGTCGCCACCGGCCGCTCGCGGGGAGCCGGTCGCATGGGCCCCGTCAAGGCCTTCAGCATCATGGTCTACTTGATCAAGGGCAAGACGCTCGGGACCGACAAATTGCCCGCGTGGGTCGATGGTACGGTATTCTAAGGGTGGCTTAGAGCATAGAGCATCTTCACCTGAGATATAGAGCGGTCTCACTTTCACATTTTTCACCGCACTGTTAACTTATTTCCGTTTATTCTGCTGTAGCAAGAGGCATCGAGTTGGAAAAAATATGAGAAAACGGGACACAGGGGAGGAGGAGCTTGATAATTGATACCCAGGGTTACCCCACCCCGATGATGGGCATACTTACCATCGGATGGTACCTTTAATAATGAATGCATTTCAAACTCTTCTGAACTAAGCTTACTAGAATTACACCGTCGCTATAAATATCAACAGGCCATGAGATCAATAATAATACTAGCTGATCTATCTGTGGGAATGTTAATATTTCAATCCATCCTTCCGTATCGTATCGTACCCAAGTAAACTGCGTCTTTACCCTATAGTCAAGCACCTCACTTCGTTCAACTTGTCTTATCTCCCCGTCTTCTCATCGTCGATTTCCCTCCTTAGCTTCTCGAGAACCTGCATGCGCGAGGCGAGGTGGGACTCTAGCCCATCGACTTGCTCCTTGACTGTCTGTAAATCATCCGCTACGCCGCGCAGACTGCCTCCTACTTTCGCCTTGCCACCGCCCTCCTCGAGGTCCCTGAGTTCCTTGCGCTTGTAATCGAGCAGTTGCTCGAGTTCCCGCTTGACGAGGGCGGGCTTGCTCTCCCTCTTCCCACCGCGCCGACGGTTCGCATCGGCCTCCACCTTCTCGACCTTGGCCTCGAGGTCCGCCAGCTGCTTCTTCAGCCGCACCTCTTCCCACTCGGCGTCCGACTTGGCCGTGCTGAAGTCGGTGCCGGCGGTCTTGAAGCTGCTGCGGCCCAGCCGCGTCAGGTACTGGTCGCCGAACTTGGCCTTGCGGCCTGTCGCCGTGGTCTCGTCGGCCTTGGCGGCCCACCGCGAGGCGGCCGACGCGTTCCTCTCGCTGTCTATCTGGTAGTCTATTTGGTTGCGCTCGAAGGATGAACGTAGGGAGGCTGGGACTGTCCGTGGGATCCGGAACCCTTCGTGCCGGTTGTTGAGGATGTGGAGGAATGCGAGGCATGCGTCTTTGTTGATTGAGGAGGAGGCTGATGGGTTGATGAGGTTCCATGCTGATCTGATATCGGTGTCTGGCACATCAAGTGATTCGTACAAGTCTTCGAGGGCATTGACTGCGTAGCGACCGAGTTAGTAAGAGTCAAATGTACTGAGCGGCGGTGAAGATGGTAGTTATACGTACAGGAGATCTCCCCTCGCATGTCCCTATTCTCCTGATATATTGACTCGTACTTGGACTTGTCTTGCGGGTTCATGTACCAATCGAATCCATCCTTCAGGCCGGGTGTGTCGGAGTCGTCATCCACCTGCTCGAATTGTACTTGCTTGCCCGTAAGCGCTCGATTCGCTTGTACGAGATGTGATTTCGATTCGGGAACTAGCCAATCTGGCAGCGTCGCAGGAACATCGGCATACTCCTATATCTCACATTAGATGCGTGTCTTCTGGGGTGAGGAGCGAACCGAGAGCAGGACGACGCACCCCATTCACTATATCGAAGATGATGCGCATGGCCACGCAGAACTCCTCGAAATCCAGATTGCCGTCATTGTCGACATCGGCCACATCCCAGACGCGCTCGAGCTGATCATCCCGCAGGCCACTGTTCTTCAGAAGAGGTGCGGCTTGTTCGCCGGTCAGGAACTTGCCGCCATTGGTCCGTGTCGTGAAGATGTTCCAATATGTCTCGATCTCCTGAGGCTCGATGCGCGGGGCCATCTTTTAAGTCTGTCGGGTTGCAGCCAGTAGGCTTTTCCGTCCTTTTAACGCAAGAGTGTGTAATTGGGTAGTTTAAATAGGGTACAGAACGTTTGGATAGTATAAGTTAAGTATCGGGAATGAGCACAGTTCTTTTGGTGTAAAATGCTGATGAATACGGGATTGTGGCTATAACTACAGTAGGTATCTATCTATTTAGGTAGGCCATACGTAACTGTCCGGCCGCAAGCCTCCTGTACCGCGTATTTGGTAGCGGCAGTGGGTCAGCTAACTTACACGATGAGAAGCTTGAGCCACAATTGAGCCAGCCACATTGTTCGAACGTGTGGCTTAACAATTCTTTTCATTTTAAATAAGTCGTTCGACCTTACAAATAAGATGAACAAATGTTTCTTAGGTTTTAGCTCGCCATATCTACAATTTCTTCATCACTTGGGGAAGAGGGTACGAGACGCAGTGTATAATAAGACTCCCCATCTATGGTTGTTGCCTAGTCCTCCTCCGTTAGCTCTATACTTTGTAATATCAATCTCACTCCTTTACAACATACCTGATAGAATCAAAAACATAACAACATAGAGCTAGCACCACCTTTCTCGTCATTTAGTGGGATGACTCTATCTAGGCAAGTTCTGGTCAGTCGCAATTGAAGAAAATTACTCCATGAATCAAAACATTCTATATATTTAGAAAACGAGAGTAGTCGCTATATCCCTGTCCTTCATCTTCGCCGAGCAGCAGCCGCGAGCTAACCGCTACCAACTTCACCACTTAGTAACCCGTTATGTTGCTACTATATACTGGGTCATACACATCAAACACCCTCCCAGCCGGCGGCCCTGGTGATCCTGTTGAGCAGGCGATGAGTCTTCAAGGCTGATCCAAAAGTGGCGACGATATCCGTGTCGCCCTTTGCGAAGGCGCGATACTGACGGGCTAAATTAGCCGCAATCCCTGGTACTTTCTCTACGAACTCGTCATTGGCTAGATAGTCCACGTTTTGGACTTCATCATTCCCGATTTTCAACTTCAGCGTCCGCTTAGGCTCACTGAATTGCCAGTGTTGCTGCGGAACGATGACCTCGATCTCGCCTTCATTTCCAGAGATAATCCATCGAAAGCTGACACCGTCAACATCGCCCTTCGACTTCCTGGCTGAGATGGACGCTACAGCACCGCTCTCAAGGATCCCCTGTACGAGAATCTGATCTGGACCTGTCTTAGGGTGTGCGGGATTGACCAGCACACCGTCAGCGCTGTAAATCGCGACCTCCGAGATTGTCGATTTCAGGATTGCTTGCACTTCGGTGAAGTCGCCAACTACATGAATAAAGCTGTCGAGAACTAGCAGGCGGAGTTAGCTCCAGAACCAAGAATACCAAACATGATCTATCAAAAAGATGCACTCACAGTGGCCGAAATAGATGTGAAAAAGATCGCCACCAGACTTGTGGTCCAGAAAGTACTCTCCCTTCTCAAACCACATATTATAGGGGAGGACACTGGAGGAGACCCACGCCGACGAGTTTACGACTTTTCCAATCTGCCCCGACTCGACGATGCTCTTCACCTTTGCGACGAGGGGGTCTGCTCTAGCCTGTACACCTACAGATGTGCGCACCCCGGCCGTCTCAGCAAGTCTGTATAACTCCTCAGTCTCGGCAAGACCAGCGCCTAGTGGCCATTCCACAAAGACCTGCTTCTTGTTTTCGAGCGCCGGCTTCGCCAATTCCAAGTGTTTTCCCACATTGACAGAGATGACCACTAGATCCACATTTGGGTCATTCGCAAGGTCCTTATGGTCTCCATAGGCTCTCACAGATTCCGGCAAACCATACTGTTTGACTTGAGTGTCTGCGTCAGCACCAGTGCCTTAGGGTTCATCTAGGGACAATCTAGTTGGATGCTTACTCGCTCGTGTCGCAGATTCCACATTGGAATTGCAAACTGCAACTATTTCGTAATATTCTGGCAATGCTCGAAGGGCTGGGAGGTGTGCGACTGCAGCCCAGTAGCCAAGGCTAGCTACCACGGCCGGTTTCTCTCCAGGGCTAGGTCGTAGACCCACGATGCCGACGCGGATTGGGGCCATTTTAGTAAGTAGACACGATTGAGTAGCTATTTAAAGATCTGAAGAATATTCTGGCGAAAGGTACAATGGTAAGTTCTGATTGAAGGAAGTTGGGTTCGTCGGAGGACATAACACCCTTTATACGCTTCCGATCGTGGTGTTCCCCTATTGCGACATTTGGGGTATGTCCCTGTAGAGAGTTGCTGCGTCCCACTCGAATTCCGAGCTCTCGATATGAAGACTCGATGAATCTTGCTTACAATGTAACATCCGTATTTAGATCCGTAGGGCAATGTGTGATGTTTACGATATCTAGGTAGATGGATGTAAGTAGTCTTGAAATACAATTGTTTATGGCTCACTTTTAGACTTATCGCTTAGATGACTACCGTGAGTATCCGAACTCCTTTGTAGCTAATCACTCATAATATCTGTGTATCTAGTTAGCTAACAATACCTTTGGCGAATGAAAGTTTTTTAATGGCCGAGTCGAAACACAAGTCCAAGGCCAATCTATAAGGTACCTCGAGCTTGTACCTATGCAGCACACTCCAAGGAAGGTACACCCAAAAAGCATACAAGGACCCGCTTGAACTCCGGGGATGGTGTGACCAGTCCCGGCGCTAAATCTGCACCTCCGGAGCTGACAAATCTGGTGACTGAGCGCTGACTACTGGCAGTCTACTAGATAGAGTCTGAACTCGAAAGGGCACCGAAATTGAAGAAGAAGGCTGCATTCGATTGAAGTTAGTTTATTCTTCACATCAATATCACGTGCTTCAAATTTTTGTTTCGCAATGCCAATATCACGCAGGAAAGCATGCGAGCACTGCAGGCTTGCCAAGGCCAAATGTTCCCTAGAAAGGGTTTGCTCCCGATGTTCAAATAGGGGATTGATATGCGAATACAATAGAGCAACATCCCGCGTAGGCCCTTATACGCGACCGTATCTCGTCGAACCCGAGAGGGACTTACCTTCAGCCGGCCCCTCCATTGTCACGGCACCCCTCTCGAACTTGTTTAGCCCTTCAGACCTAGGAATGCCCTCCTCAGAATTTGGGAGCTTTTTTCATGAGAACCCAACACTAGATAGTATTGACCTCGCCAATTGGGACTCATACCAAATCAACGGACCTCGAGAGGTGCCATGGGACCGAGCTATCTGGAATAGAAGCGAGACAGTAACAGATCTACCCTTCCCTGCAGACTTGTCACGTCACGAAGCAAGCGATGATCCTGCTTCGAATGAGTTGCCCAATTCTATGTTACCTTGGGGCTTTTTAAGAAAAGCTCTGTTCGTGGACGCCCAACCCAGCACGAGCTCCACGGTCACGACTGAACAGTCTATCGAAACCATGGCAACCGCACAGTGCCCATCGCAACCTGGTCGTCCTTCATCACCTAGCGACGAATGTGACCCTACTGCTGAGGCCAAAGATATTTTAGTAGTTTCTATTTATGGAAATCAGCACGAACGTTTCCCAGACCTAAGACGAGGAGCAACCACCGAACAATCGCTCATCACTATAATCCTTGTGGGCCAAGTCAATAACTATCCGAGGATGCTGATGCGAGGAAGTAGACTACCCCCTTTCATCTACCCTCAATGTGTATTAAATAATACACTCTCCCACCAGTGTACCGCACTAAATGGTACGCACCAGTGCTTGCCCGAGCCACTGGCGAATTGTGCTGCCTTGGTCCAAATGTTCTACAACCGTAACCCGAGTAACTCGCAATTGGTTTGGAAAACAATATACGATGAGCAGAAACGTTTAGAAGAACAAGTGAGCAACCGCTTTTCGAGTAATTCCCCTCCAATTTATTGTCCATATGTTGGTCTGGGTAGGTATCGTGGTGAAATATGGACCTAGATACCCTACCAACTACTTTTTCAGGCGAAATAGCTAAATATTTATCTTAAATATAGTCTCACGCTTACGATGTCCCATTGCTTCTGGCAGCTATTCAGGCTATGGCAATTTATAGTGAGCAATACCTTTCATGAATATTCCAGTTCTCTCTTACCGATCGAATATTTCCATACGAATTGGTGCATTACATCAACTTAGGAGAGAAAAGACTAATCGTAAGCATCGCAGTCTTGATTCAGGCACAAGATGCTGAAACCATTGCTAAGAATGATGTCACCTCTTTAGCCGTAACCCTTTCTGTTCGTGCCCAATATCTACTCTTCGTGGTCAGTGTAATCTATTTAGAAATAAATTCTCATCCAGCTCATAGGACATGGCAACGAGACTCCATTTTCGGAGTTTAGGTTTATATAAGGGCGACATATACCAGAATCCTGATTTAAGCCAAAAGAGTTGGGCAGTTCGCGAAAGTATTCGAAGGTAATGTTCCGCTTTGTCTCGTAAAGATTAGCTGTGTATTGAATTTGTAACTTTGCTAATGTAATCAACCCAATATTCTAGGACGATCAATCTATTTTACGTGATCAGAATAGTGCTTGTAATTCAAGTTGGGACGAAACAATCGAATTGCTGTACCATAGGATCAACTCCTTTACCATGTGGAAGGGACCTCTGGGACCCGGATGCTACTGAGACGTGGGCTATACGACTACATAGATATGAAAGTCGGATGCTTCGTAATCGTGTTCTCACTATTAATGACTTGTTGGGTGTCCTCGATAGCAGAAAATCCGGGAACAAAGATATGGTAGACCCTCTGGTTCAGAAGGATTTGGTCACTTGGTGTGAGAGTCTGGATGATCTCGGAACACTTGTATGGATGGCATCCATACTTGAACTGCAGGTTAGGTAGTAGTAGTAAACAGCTGATGTTTGATTAGCTACTCTGGAAGTCACTCACTTACATTACCTGTTAAGTGCGCGCACTAGGCAACCGAGGTAACACAAAACAGCTCAATACCTAAGCGACAACATTGTTCTAGATACCTGCAATGGTACCAAGGTACTTCTTCCCCTTTCAAGCCATCTTTTTAGACCTCCTACCTGTAAAAAAACCTATGAGTATCAAACAAATCGTTCTCCAGATTCCCGTTTCCACCAACATTACAACACTTGCCCTTGACCACCTTCCTCTATCAAACAGGCGAGTAGCTTACTCCCAAGATGGCATCTGAAGGCGAAAAGGCACTCACATGCAAGGTTCCTTCCCGAAAAGATAAACCCTTCCTCAGATTCAATCTCCCAGATTGGTCAAAGATCGATATTATCGGTCAAACAATCATCTTGGCCGAACTCACCCCTCATTTTGGTTCATTCCAGAACACGTGCACAGCTCTGAGTCTACAATCCAATGAGGTCGAGAGCTTTCTCGAGACTCACCTTAACTACCAACGGGCTTCTGAGCAAGGTAGCTTGACAGCAGACCAGTGGGGTCGAGATCATGTAGTACCAAGCGATGGCGAAGACATCCCTCAACAACGACCTATACTTATATCTGCATCATCGATCGAACCAGCCTGCGAATTTCTTAGATTTCTAGGGTATCAAGATCAGGTCCAAGCAGTGCAAGCATGGGTTCAACGAACTATCGTGTGGCCTCCACACATTGACGTAACTGGCCTTGACATGACTGGACTCGATCAATCCGATATTACCTTCCCAACACCCCGAGAGCAAAAGAGATACTCAAGATATACAAGCTCGCTAGGTAACGACGCCCGAGCAGTGGTGGCACTTGCTGGCGCTTGGCAACCTAAAGATGGAGCTCCAGATGCCCGCATAGCCTTCATTGATGTTCCCGAAGGTGCTATGGTTTACGGACCCTCTGGTGGAAGGGTACTTGGCGACGGTGGCCGCTACAATGTTTGCTGGCCTACCAACAGTCTTTCGGATAACACATATAATGACTTTGTCCTAGCGAGAAATACGGTTGACCAACGGCCGGACAGCATTGACATAGACAACCTAAATAAGATGCAATGCTATGATGGTAGCGACAGATCCATAGTATACCATCCAGATATAGAAAGATACCGGGGCGGGCTTAGGGACACGACTATTAACCCCAAGGGAGTTTTTGGTATGAGTATGCCTGATAAACACAGTATCCCAAACCAGGGTCCTTTTCACAAGCAAGATGAGCCGCAGGGACCATTAGGGGGGTCGGAAGATCCGGAACTACAGAAGATGTGGGATACTTGGTATGGCCAAATATTCCAATTCCGGCTGCCACATGGATACAGCATTCTAGGACCACAGGGAAACATCCTCACTTTCGACCACCAAAAGTGGGAGAGATATGATGTTTTCGGCAATGCGCATGGAGTTGGAGGCACCTATTTCATCGTCTCAACTCCGAGTCGCAATAGACCAATGACTTTCAAGATGAGCGAATTACCCCCTGATGTTTGCCTACGCTTCAAACTTACTCAACCACTGGTATTCATTCGCAACGGCATGGTCTTACCCCGCTTTGTTGAGCCGGGAGTTCATGAAATAAGCGTACGGGAGGGCCATCTTGACCTCTACAACGCTCGTGGATGCTACAATATTCTACAGACAGAGAGTAGCTATAATATTCTCCCGGATGTTATTGAAAGCTCATCTCCGGAAGAAGTTCCGCAAGATCATGAGCATAACGACGAGCATGAAGAGCACTGGGTGAACATGGAGGATTATGATGATGGTGAGCCGAGTGAGAACGGCAAAATGGCCCAAACTCAACAACTAGATATGAATGAAGCTTTAGCGGTAAGATGTCTGATCCTATTTCGTCGCCCCTAGACCCGGGGACATGTTTTGTCTACTCATATACCCCGCTCCGTCTATATCTTTGCACTGTTTAAAAACCTGAGCCTTTGATTTTTGTAGCTGAGATTGCTAATTCATGGTCTCGAAAGCTCTGGTTTCAGCGCCAAGAAGCAGAACAACTAGTACTCCAGCAAGGAAAAGAAACGCGTGCGCAACTTGACGCGAGAAATGCGGAAATGAAGATCTCGAGAGAAAAAACAGCGGCAGAGAAGCGAACCGCCGAGGAGCGAGCAAGAATGGAGAGAGTTATTCGTGAAGATGTGACCATAGCACGAAGCACACACGCACGCAGAGTAAGAAAGAAACAGAATTCTACTAGCTAATTCAACGAGGACCTAACTGATCTGTAGATATTGAATCCACGACCCCGAGCTATCCAGCAACAGCAGCAATTCGTCGACTCCGCCATCGTCATAGATTCAGATGATACCGAGGAGAACAATACAAAGCGAAAGAGGGGCCGAAAGCGTCTCGACAGCGCAGAGCTTGAGTATAAACCGAAACGACCTCGCACAAAGAACCCCAAGTCTACGCAGGCAAAATGCGCGTCGAAGAAGCTACAAGCGAAACCTCGTACCCTCCTTGCTCTTGCGCCCCAGAGCAGCCCAGCCCAAGGCAGAAAACCGAAGCTACAGATGGAGAATCATGGCCCTGGCCCTGCTCCCACCGGCGTGCGTCAGCCATCAGCCGCCTCGACGGGCCCCAGCCCACCTCGAACTGCATTGGTCCGCAAGCCGATTGGCCCCCTACTGGACGCCATCCGGGCTAACCACAATGACGAAGGAGGTAGCGGCACGGCGCTTCAGCAACCTGGAATCTCCCAAGTGAATGGACAAGAGGTGGGAGGTCACACAATTGACGTCAACAATAATAACGCTCTCTTGGTCACCACGACGACCTCACTCGGGCCTTTGGGTTATGGCATGGATGTGGACTGAGGGTGAGAGGGACTACTAACTTGATAGTCTTGGCGCATTAGTGCGAGACTGCAGGCTGCGAGTGGTTGTGGTTGGCGAACGCCAGTTTTCCCAGGGCATCAGATGCATGTCAGAGGGCCACCGGGAACTGTTAGTAGCCAGGATGCGGACATCAGGCACATCGGGTCATGTGGATGTGGCGAAATAAAAAGAAAAGGAAATTGGAGAAGAAAAAAAATACCCAAAACCGGCGTTGGATGGGAGTGCTGGCATGTTGGGGATTGCAACATAGTCAGATGGAAAAACTTATTGTACTTGGACTAAGATAGCTCGCGCAGATTTCCCGAGTTGAGAACTTAATAATACAGGAAAAGCTTTTGTGACATGCCCTGGCCGCTATTGCTCGTCGCAGTTTTCTGCGCTCGTTACTCGGTCGATAAAAATGTTCCGGTTTCCCACCAGACCTTTGGTTTTCACGACATATATGTATTACTTTCAGTATTAATTCCCATACTTCTTTTTCTCTTATTTAAACTACTTTTAAAATATGATTTTCCCCTTCAACTTGAAATCATGTATTAGAAAAGTCTAACGGCTTCGAACGCGAAGCGGCTTGGGCCGTTAGCGCATCATACCATGGTTAGCTGCCTTAGCTGCCTTCATACTGGATCTTACACTTACTTAGCTGCCTGTTAGGACTATATATGCAGCCCATTCCAACGGGCGCTTGCGCTCTGAGGATCCGATAGGCTCTAATTGACAAATTCGCTGACCTCCAGCCATGCAGATAACTTCTAGATAACTACCGCCAATCACGGCCGGTAGGACGGTGATCACCATGTAGTCGCCAAGATGCCCCGTTCTGAATGCGACCTTACTCTCACTGTATCTTCATAGTAGCGTCCAACTTCTGCTATTTCTGCGAGCTGTGTTGGTTGCCGTCTGCAGTCTGCTGCATGATCCTTCTCTGATCCCCTTATGGCCTCCTTTGATTCTTCTATTTTAGGCGAAGGCGCCCAATCAGCTATTATGACTTGCCGGGCGCCTGAGGCGGCAAATGTTGCTGAGGCTTCATATGAGGCCAGGCAGCTGCAGTATTGTATTCCCGCCAGGCTCTCAGAGAAACGAGACCGGATCTCAAGCGATGCTTAGGCATGGATTCGCTTTGTGACATATGCCAGACGATACCATTTCGAGAACTCCAAGAGGACCCCTGCAGGGAGATTGCGAAGTTTGATCTGGGAGACTACGACGACGTCAAGCAGAGGGTGTCATGCGTGTTCTGCTGTTTAGCGTCCCGGTCAGTCCTGGAAACCTCCAGGCTTCTCGGATACTCGGACAATAATATCGGCGAATACATTCGGAAATACTGGATTGGGACATCGATCGAGGTACAGTGGCGGCATCGGGACCAACTCTTCGAAGTTAACGGTTTCCCGTTGCGGTATACCAGAGGACCTTCTCGCAGTTTGGGCCGGATCGTTCATTCAGGCCCAGTTGCGGTAGATCCAATCACCTCTTTACTCAGAGAATGTGAAACATCTCATGAGTGTTCCTTGTCTGTCTCAGAAGAAGACGCTAGCAGATTATCGACTTTACGGGCCATCGATATCAACCAAATGTGCATTACGTCGATTCTCCCCAGCGCGCGTTATGTTGCACTAAGTTACGTGTGGGGAGGGATATCAGTCCCCTATCTTCTTCGAGCTAACAAAGAGGAATTAATGATGCCCGGTGGACTGGAGGCTTACCAGAGCAGGATGCCATTGACAATTAGCGACGCCATCAAACTCGTTCGTAAGATGAACTTCGATTATCTCTGGGTGGATGCACTGTGTCTCGTTCAAGATGACAAGGACGACATGGCCATAGGGATAAATGCAATGAGTATAATTTATGAGCATGCCTACTTCACTATCGTGGCAGCAGATGGCTCCAATGCAGACGCTGGTCTGGCAGGCGTAAGTCCTCGCAAAGTCAGCCAGATCACTGCGGAGGTCTTACCCGGCGTAGAGTTAGTTGGCACTCTCGCAGTTGGGGAAGAGCTGAGCCTAGCGTATTATAGTAAAAGGGCGTGGACGTAAGTCCTCTGTGGGTTCATCGTAGGAGAGCGCCGACAGCTAAATTGTAGTATAGATTCCAAGAATTCCACCTATCAAGACGAAAACTCATCTTCCACAACAATATGGTTTATTACCAGTGCATGAAGGGGTCTTGGAGTGAAGATATAAAGGGTCTACCTATTGCTTCTAGGATTAGGCACCGCGCGTTGGCGCCTACACAGCCGGACAAATTGTTTCTCGAGTTCACGATTATACTCGAAGAATACTCTATCCGCAACGCAACGCATCAGCATGATATAGTGAATGCAGTGGCTAGTATCTACTACAGGATACTTGGGAGAAAATACGGTCGCCATATCTTCGGTGTACCCGTCGTTGCCTTTGACTCTTTCATGTGCTTCTACTGTCCAGAAACACATCTGACATATCTTGAGCGGAGAGGTGCTCTTCCCAGTTGGGCTTGGACGGGCTGGAGCGGTAATGTGGTTTGGACCGATAAGGGCGATGACAACGATACCCTGATGTGGAACACAGACTGTACCTGGATTATTTGGTACATGCGAAACCCGGTTGGGAGCCTGAACTTGATGTGGGATTTGTCTAAATGCGCTGGAAACAGATATACGGCTTCTTCTGAACAAATTTGTGCAAAGCGAATCGCTGCGCTGCAAAGATTTTCCGCAACCCCCTTACCCATAATGCCCTCGCGCATTATACCCCACACCTTCGACCTACGCTACGATCTGCTTCAGTTCTGGACTTTCTCAGCACATTTTAGTCTCCGTGTTGACGTTGAAGGCGAAAATTACCTAAGCTCGCGGAAATTCTTAGACTGGAAAGTCGCCCAACAGATCTTTGGGCCAGATGATAAGTACTACGGCTTTATCTACATGGACGAAGAGTCCTCACTATGTGACCATGGTACTGTAGAACTTATTGCCATATCGGAATCGGCCCAGTTTGTGTCTCACGATTACCACGCTTTCTATCGGAATAAGCACTGGAGCAAGTTGACGCGGGAGAAAGGTGGCTGCTGGTACAATGTCATGTATATTGAGGAGAGACTGGGAATAGCTGAGCGTAAGGGGTTTGGTCAGATTTATTGCAACGAAATTCATGTATCCCCAGAATCTATGTGGGAGTGGAAAGAAATGGTGCTGGCCTAGGTAGCAGGGCTTTCTAGGATAAACTTTTGTTTTATATTGACCTTCTTAATCTTATGAATCAGTGCAGCATACCTATCTACGTAACATGACAAACGTGGTCACATGTCGTATTAATGCAAGCCATTCACAACCTCAATAACACAAAGCTGAAAAGTATCTGTGTGAAAATGCTCAATATTGATGCTGTGAGTGGAGAAATGTACGCTTGAATGCCGCTTTCAAACGGGTTTGGGCTGTCAATTCGTTTCTGCGAGAATAGTGTAACCCAGAAAACCAGGGGGCTTAACTGAAAGCAAAGTTCATTCCTAGCGAATTCACTAGCATTTGCCCTCTCATCCCTTGAGGTTACTTTATTTGATGGCCGCTCAAATGACCGGACTTTACTCAGAGAAGTCACTCATCTTTAGAATTCTTAGCCCTAATAAGTCGCCCTCTATGCATCTCCAAGCCTCTGATACTCTGGTATAGCTGAAAGCTACATCCCTACCCTCACGTATAGTTCATCGCCTATTTCCCTAAATGGGCGTTTCAAGATAAGTAATAGCAGTAATCTAGCAGCTTTATCATCGAGTATTCTCACAGTCGATCGCTTTAAGAAGTATAGCGATATTGCCTCCCTGATCGTGATAATTGGAGAAAGCATTTATCTGCGCACCTTACTAGAATCGCTGTCCCTAAAAATGTCATAGAGTGCGCACCGAATAATTTTGTTGCCGTTATCAAATGCACGAGGCTCCCGACTGAGGGGAATGTAAGTTGGCCTACCGCTATCAGACACCTTGTGCGACACCTTGCGCGTAGCGAGGGAATATATCTTTAGTAGGGCGTAGCACAATTCCTTGTGAGTAGTAAACACAGGATAATATTTCAAGCAGCGGATTACCACCTCGGGACTTTCTCCTTTCTGGTCGTGTGTAAGTAATACAGGGCAATCTGTGCGAGTGAAAATTTCCGAAAAAGAGGGTTTTAGTAGCAGTACCAGATGCTTGTGCGATGGGATCTCAATAAATCACCGAACAGTCATGAAGTTATGAGAGGGATGGTCCTATACCACGGCGCTGTTACCCCTGCGAACTTGTCCAATTACGTGCCTTTTTTTTGCCAAGCCCCCTCTCCCTTACAGGCCGTCCTACCCTATACGCGCTTGTCTTCTACCGCTGTCCTACGTAACGCGCTCTCACAAATTGTATGGCCGCCAAGCAAATACTTATCATGTGCTAGTTTGCCATGCTTGCGCTCATCCCTTGACTCGGTAGTCATTTACACATTTTCTCAAATAAGACCTGTAGTTTAGTTGCGAGAACAAGATATAAGTAGCGTCGAGTAAACATAATATTTCTCTTCTACATGATCTCTATCTTCATCCTAAGATACTAAATCACTGTTGACACCAGAGCCTTATTTTCCCAGAACTCCTTAGTTATATTCCTGATTATATGGTATGCCGCTCTCTATCGCTCCAACGATTGATGTTAACTAAACACGCAGATTCCAGTAGCCGGCCATGGAGTCCGCAATCCATAGCCATGGCGACAAATTCATATACTTTTCGGGAGGTAGGGTGATACCAGTCGACCGTGTTGTCGACAATGGTATGGGCAATGGCTACTCTGTCTATTATGAAAACAAGTATATTGGCTGTGGGAAGTTAGTTGTCCATGATGAAATCGATAGAGAAATCGATACACTCAACGGCGGCCCTCTCGCGTATGGCTGGGTCACACACTTCCCGAATAATTACATCCCTGTCCCCGATGACGTCGGCAGGCGCTACAAAGAACTCAAAATCGAGTTTCGAAAACATTTCGCGGGTTCCCCATTGATTACTAGCACGGGACTGGATAAGTTTATTACCGAATCTATCAGCAAACCAATTTATAAGCTTGCTGCAAGAGATCCGACAACACAGTACGGACTAAGGGAGACAGAGAAATCTTCAGATGTGTTGCACTCTACGGGTTTCGATGGCATAAACTACCATTACCCGACTATTACTAGCGATATAAGTTATTACCATCGCCTCTTCCCGCTCGGTCACAACGCCCAAATATTGCCTTACCTTTATCCACCTCAAGGAAGCAATAGCAATGATCAATCAGCCAGGGGCACTACCCCAGGTAATAATACGAGTGGAGGCATGGCATGACACAACCTCAAGGTTTGATTGAGTTCATGTCAGTAAATACTTACCTACCATGGACACTGAAGATTACTAGGGATAGGAACCATAAGCGCTTACATTCAGAAGTCGCCTCCTAGGCTCACATCCTCTCATCTTAGACCTTATTTCGTGCAAGCCGTCGCACTTACTTAAACCTTTGCTTTCGAAGCCCGAAATTTCCTAGGGTTGCCGCAGTTTTGCGGCCGTATCTGACTACCTAGGTACTTTTATGGGTCATTTCACTTCACGTGGCATGTGAAGCCTCGTTTCTGGTTCTCATCTGATCCCTAAAACCACCATATTTAATAATAAAGCTTCGATATTCACTCCTTAATTTCACAAGAGCTCATGTTTTTCTTTACGCCCTTATTATCTCCTGACATGCCAATATTACTAATTCCGAGGACTTAAACTATGTATAATCCTAGGTGAATGGGTTTTTGTCATTGACAAGCTAGCGACATTTCTTTGGCGAAAAAACAGCAAATGCACTCGAGGAATCAGTAGTCCTTCTAATGAGCATTTTGAAAATCAAAGGTTATCTTCCACAACTTAGAGGGAGCTAAGGGTTTAGATAAGTATTGGGGGAGCGAGGGCTTAATAATAATAATTTATACTTCGTATCTTATGACATCGAATTTAAATATTGAAGTTCATTTTTTGGGAGCCATAAGTGACTGATGGGTAACGATATACGAGCGAAGAGTCACGGCTCCTTTCGCCTATCCGTCATGATATCGACGAAAACGTAAACTCCGTAGCTTTACTATTTCTCCGAATCCAAGCACTGGGTAGATGGAGGGCATTTATGTGACGTACTTGCATAGGTACCAAGCTTTGGTTTATTGTAGCCTAGTCTACGGCATTCTGAGCATGATTCACAATATGATATATATTATCATGTAGATGGGGCTCCATCTAGCGACTTGTATTGTGGACATTACCGAATTGCTAAAAGAGCCCACAGGATACATCACTAATTTGCATTTGTAATACACGAGAATACCACGGCATCGGGCGCCTTGGATCGGTATACATCCGAAGCGAGATGATAAATAGAAATCTCAGTTTGACTTTTCACCTCGGCTCATTTGAAGCAGATAGAAAACCATCAAGTAAATATGATGTAATATTGTTAGACAAACAAAATCAAAAATGGTAGAATGTGACTAACATCATTTATAAACACCTAGTTACACCACACTCATTTGGTATTATGTTTCATGCTGTATTCCTTGGATGATGCTCACCGTTCCTCATTTGCCCCGTCGTGACGTAACGACTTAACATGCTCAACCCAACAACAGCGCACAACTCCAGGAATCGCTCTGAGTCATAATCTCTCTAACCCCACGAATTCTCCGCATCGTGAAGTAGTCAAGGAAACCCCAACGCTAAGCACGAAATAGGGGCAAAGGATCAACGGGACGAAGAGCAGGGGAGAGCCACGACATCCCAAAGCGGTTAGATTCACCAGATGACTGCAATGCGCATGCAGTCATACCGAACCTCAAGCAACGAGGGGAGTTGCCAAGATGCCGATGATCGCCCCCGCCTAATCATTCGCATCTGCGAAGTCAGATAAATAGCCAGCGGCGCGATTCCTCAACAGTATTCTAAATGCCAGATAGCAACCACAGACAACCCGTTACAGCAGCACGAACAGCCCCAAATCCACAATGGCCTCAGAACCCACCCCAGACCCCACGAACGTCAAGGAGCGCCTGAAGGCCTCCTACGACGCGATGGCAGACACGTACAACGAATGGACGATCCCCCACTCGAAGCAGCGCATGGACTACCTCGAGCGCGCCCTGGAGCACCTTAAGCCCGAAGCGCAGCCCGGCAGCCGCGCCCTGGCGTTCCTCGAGCTAGGCTGCGGCTGCGGGCTGCCCGTGACGCAGCGCCTCCTCTCGCACGCGGCCGGCGCGCGCGTCATCGCCAACGACCTCTCGGACACGCAGATCTCCCTCGCGCGGACGAACCTGCTCTCCGGCAGCGCGGCGGCGGCGGACGACCCTACCTTGTCGCGGCGCCTCGAGCTCGTGCCGGGCGACATGACGAAGCTGGACTTCGCCGACGGGTCGCTCGACCTCGTCGCCGCCTTCTACAGCGTCATCCACCTGCCGCGCGACGAGCAGGTCGTGCTCTTCGAGCGCGTCGCGCGCTGGCTGCGCCCGGGCGGCTGCTTCGTCGCCAACTTCGCCAAGGAGGAGCGCGAGGGCGCTGTTATGGAGAAGTGGCTGGACGACGACCGGGGGTGGATGTACTGGAGCGCGTGGGGTGAGGAGAAGACGCTTGACAAGCTGAAGGGCGCGGGCTTCGAGGTCCTTGTTGCCGATGTCGTCAAGGATGTGGTTGATGCTACCTTCGTGTGGGTTATTGCCAAGCGATAGGATATGCATGGCACCGTCATGTCTCTAGATCCCTTGCTAGTGTGGTTATTCAGGAGTTATCATGAGGCTACAACTGTGAGATGTAGGCTTAGCACAGAATGCTTTCTTTAAAGAGAGATAGTAGCGTTCAGTAGAACCTCGCAATTGCGTAGGGCGTCAAATAATTATAGAGAAACGAATGATAAATTTAGGCCGATACAACCTTGAACCATATTTCTCCCCTAATGACTTGGCATTACATGAAAGAATGGGATTAGTAACTGATATAAAATACTCATACACATGGGGAGTCCCTCGCAAGATAAGATTACCATGTTTTGTTTTCCTTATATTTTTCGAAATCTCATCAGTCTTAGCTCTTCCGGGAAGTACTTCCCATACTATGGATGTGTACAAATATGTTGAAATGCCAAGACTACGCTTGAAGGCGCATGGATTCGTTCTCTATATGGTGGTATCTGAATAGAATTGCTCAGGGGATTGAAATCAATCACTATTCTAAGTATCAAACGGAGTTTAGCGCGAGTATAGTAAGCCAGTTAGGGGAGGGCGTTACATGCGCCGCCGTAACGCTGAGGCGCCGCCTCTAAGCACTGCACCGCTAGATAATGAGCTTGTAGACGGTACGGATGCCGGTGCATTAACTGTTGGTGGGCAGAAGATGAACGTTGTCGCTGTTGGCAGTTGTTTATGCTAGAGTGCTGCTGAAGAGACTGGGCTTGTTAGGTGTGCTTGTGGAATTGCCAAAAGGGCTTGATCCCGTAGTCGGTGTTTGGTTGCTAGATGTACTGAAACCACGTCCGAAGATGTTCCCCCCTGTAGGAAGGGTTTGGTTGCTGGCCGCACTTGCAGGACTACCGAAGGCACTCAATACTGGAGTGGGATTTAAGCTGGTCGTTGTACTCGTGGGTTTGCCGAACGCACCGAGCCCAAAAGAAGGAGCGGCTGGGTTTGCTGAAACATCAAATGGGCCTGTTGCCTTGCCAAAGGAGATTTTGGGCTTCTTGCTCGCTAACTCGGCAAATGGGCTGGAGGAATAAGTACTGTTCTAGTCAGCAGTGTTCGTTGAAGTATTTAATAAGCGGGAAGCAGTAGAAGAATCGTACTTAGAGAAACCTGGTGTTGGGGAGGGGACTCCGCTGGTTGGAGGTGCCGTAGTAGATGTAGCAGTAGCGCCGTCCAAAGAGGATGTGGCCATTGCTGAGGCAAGGGCTTGTTGCTCTGATAGCAGAGGGAGTTCTTCCTTGAGGCCGTTAACAGGATGTGTCACCTTCGTTGTAGGGGTAGTTGCAGAAGAATTATGTATAAGCTGGGGTGGAAGTTCTGGTAAAACTAAGTTATGGAGTGAGTGCCTAGGTCTTAAATGGTATCTTGGTTGTGTACATACCGGTCGAGTTGCGACCTCTATAGGTTTTACAAAGGTCAAGGCCTTTCTGAAGAGCTTCACACTCAGTTGCCAACTCCGCTCGTTCTACCTGGAGATCAGTAGATTCGGCTGCTAATTTCTCCAGCATATCGTCTTGCATCTGTGACACCGCGCCAGTAGTTAAGATTGTGGGTAAATCCTTGATAAGGCAGTTTTCAATAGCAAGTATAATCACGTTATCCGTGAAGGTGCGTAGCGATAGCTATGGTAGTCAGCAGACAGAATACTTTATTGTCGAGTGGGAATAGTTACCTCATAGTATGTCTCTGACTTATCAATCAGGCTATCCACACCGAACTCACTCTTTTTCCCGGAAGACACCAATCCAGCCATTTGGCGTTTGCCTTTGTCTGTGAATAATTCTGGATGACTGATGACTAGATTCTGCAATGTCTCCGCGTTTAAGTGCTTTTGGCGACGTTTTGCTAGGGTTGCTCGAAACTCTGCATCAGAAGGTTGCGGGTAGCCGGTTTGGAAATGGTAAAGAAGCTCTTGTAGCTTCCGGTTAAGCTTTAGGGTGCGGCTTTCAAAGAACGGGTCGATGATATTTAATAGGATTGCAGAACAAGTCTTTTCGTCAGGACCAGTGATGTAGGCCATAAGCTTCTCAGTAAAAGACTTGACAACGCGTAATAATAGGCCAATATGAAAGCGAGCAATTGGTTCCCATGGGAGAGATTGATCTTGGAATAGCTTGACTGCAAGACAATCGTTGGTAGTCCCGGGAAACTCAGTTCCCTGGTTGGCAGACGAGAGAGGCTCTAACTCGGCCTGTATCGCGTCTCTAGTGACTTCCTTAGGGTCCTTGAATGGGTATTGAGCTTCTAAAACATTTAGGAATGGTGGGAGGCTGGTCTTCTGGCGTTCTGCGTTCCTATCATAGTCATCATCGGCGTTTGCCTTGTCGGGGATGATAATGCGTCTTGACCCTTTAGTTGCCAGGATATATGCAAAGGTTCGGTTCAAATCGCGAACAAGAGCGCGAAGCTTTCGAACACGATCATCCACTGAAATAGATGGACTCTCAGGGTAGAGACCGCCGAAGAATTCATCAGAATAATTACCCTCAATTGCGCGTAGTGACAAGAGTTGGAATTGGGAAGCTATCTTGTCGAGATGAGCACGGAGCTGGACTGGAGAAGATCGCGGGGTTCCCAAGCGCTCCAGTGTCTTTCTACGGATATTCATATTGTCCTCGATATCTTGGATTAGTGTATCCAAATTCTTCCTGATGTGGTCTAGGAGTATATTGGCGAGTTTTTTGCGCAACGTATCAATACCTCGGTTGCTCGAAGGAATACCAGACCAGACACCCGACTCAAAAAAAATCTGCTCCTTAGAGTCTCGTTCTTCAAATGACAGCGAAAGCTCTGCCTCGCTGCGATTACGAAGTACGTGCCATCCCAAGGCGAAGTGATGTTTCTGTTCTTGGTTTCTAGCCAACTTAATGAACTTGTCTTCGTCCTGAGAGCCCTGAGTCAGGAGATCGGGCTTTGTAACGATGCCGAGGGTTCGCTCCAGGTTCTTATCATGTCCTTTGACCTTTGAAAGCACCTTCTGCATTACAACCTGGTTGCGTGCTGATACGATGGCTAAAATAATGCTGTTCTTCCGTGCCATGTAAGTCTCAGCAAGGCGGTCCACAATGTCACGGCCATCGGCAGGCTGATCCTCATCCTCGGAATGATAAAACCCGGGAAGGTCGACAAGAGTTAGGTGAGGGACATCCGGCGAACATATCTCAATACGCAAGACATCTTCGGAAAAGCTGGCACCGGTTTTGAGCAGACGAGTCTTGGCCTCTTCGGTGATGCGTGGTAGGTCGTCTTTGTCGAAACTTGTCTCATCGAATAAGTAGGATACGTCAGCCGAGACAGAGCTGGGCTGCACTTGTACATGGACTCTAGTCTGCGGATCGGTTCGCAGCACCAGCTCCGTGGCGAAGCGCGTGCATACACCATCTTTGACGGGAAAACGAACTCGCGAAATGGCCTCCAGCACAGACGACTTACCCGAGGACTGGTCGCCAACGACGATGATCTGGGGGAGGTCTACAAACCGCCCAATCCCATGTTTTCGCAAACCATCTATGGCATCAAGCAACGTCTTCCGTTCACCACTGAGTTGCTCAATGGCCTCCGGGTCGAGAGAGACCGTAGCCATTACGGGGGAGAGGGGGGGGGGGAGGTCAGTAGGAGCAAGGACCTATGTGGGAAGAGAAACTCTGGTAGCAAATGGAGATTTGTGAACAGGTGCGGAATGGTATGAAATGATACGAACTGGCAGCCAACCCGCTTTTGTACATACAGTCAGTACGTACTTGCCTATAAGCTGTACATAAAGTAAGAGCGTCAATGTAGGCCCCCCGAAAGTGCAGGTGCTTTATTTATATATGCATGTATGTACACCTACCCAACCAGGTACCTGCGTAGACTATTTGTATCTGTACATATCTACTAGTCACGAGGTCTTAGTACACTGTATTCTGTAGGCTTTCCGTGGTTTCTGTGGTTTCCTTGCGATCAAAATACCTACCTACATAGCTCTGTAACATAGAAACACTTGGCTTGAAGTAGTTAGCTAAATGTCTCAGGTAATTTAGGGTACCAGGGCTCTGACTGACCAGGGGTTTCAAATTGTTTAACACCCAGCACCATGCTCGTCTCGTCTCATTGGCCACACCACACCAACCTAACAGTCCCGTGGCTGTGGTTTGGACCATGCGCGGTACCTACTATGTATGCATACATTGATTGTAGTATAACGTTAGGCAATCTCTCGACCTACGTTCTTAACGTAGAATGCTAGTCTAATAGTTTACGAATTTTCTCTCATCCCAAAGCGCAAAAGACTGTAGAGAATGGTAGTTAACTCGCCAGCTATTTATGTAATAAAGGGGTTCACTCCAAGGGATTCAATCCATAATCCTAAAGCTGGCATAGTGGCGGCATGTGACCGGCTACCTGCATGTGACGACTAACATACAGATATTAGGTACCTACCTAGGAGGTATACGCTTTGAAGAAGAAGCTTCAAATTGGCTCATCTATGCCTATACCGCGCACCAGGTATACATACGCGTACTACAATTCTGTACATGTACTGCATGCATGCGTGCGACATATAATATATAAATATAGAATATTTCTTCACCGAGAAAAAACCCCTCAGCGATTCCCCAATTGGGTGGCATACCGGTATACTATTGGACAAGGGTCTGCATACCGATGTGCATCAAAATCGGTTACCTAGACATGTGGGATAGGATCTACATGTATCTAGCGCACAGATCTAGTACAGAATACTTCATATTCTGTATGTGCAATCCGAACCCAAATTGACATATTCTAAGTATTCTCACCTCTATGTACAAAGGGACAAAGGGTGCTGTAGTGTCTAGTCTGTATGTCTTCAATCCCAAATGCAGGTATTATCCTGCTCTCTCAAATGTTTGTTTAGCTTGCATTGCTGGATATTGCCTCGGTTTCTAAAACTAGGTACATGATTCATAGACAACTGCACCTCGTGAGAATAAAAGCCGGGCGATGCATCGAGGGTATAGCAAACTAGGTATCTGTTAGTGAGCATATAAATTCGCCTTCAAGTGCGAAGAGGAGGGAGGAAGAGGAAGGAGCGAGACAAATAGAGCATATTAATGTTTGCAACTTCTTTGCTATAAAGATTGAATCGATTTAACATAGCTGCCTTATCTACCTCTATATTCTGAAGCGCCATTGTTGTCAGCTGGTTCTACCATTGTGCTTGTGGGACCGAAACAGTTACCTATTCACTAAGTAGTGAGTTGTAAGAACTTGGGAAGGTATTGCTAGAGTTGATAGAGCATTGTTTGCACCTTCTCCCTCTTGTATTCTAACAACATACCTATCCAATGGGAATATGACGGGGAATGTGAGTCACCCTTCGAGTTCATTCACAGTTCTCTTCCTCGATATAGGTCGAGAAGTGATTCTTGCCCTGTTTTCGATAGTATAAAGATGCCCTAACTCCTACCAAACCTCCAAGTGTCCAACTCATTTGAAGAGACCTGCCAACAGTCAACGATAAGGACGAACATACTTTTCACGATCAAGATCCCCATACAAACCACATACCATCTTCTAACCATGCCTGCACTACAAGATCAAGACTCGTCCAGCAGCCCCGAGAGCTCTAACAATGTTACCAGGCTGCCTGTTTACCGCGGAGGGCTAAACAACACATACCCTACTGCTCGATGTCAATGCGCATGCAAGAAGAAGGGACACATAACACTACAGATCAACCTGATGAAGGCGGATGATGGTTCAGGCAGATGGTTGTGCGGAGGCTGTTATGATCGGGCGAGGGAAAGGATAGGAATCTGTGGCTAGTATCATAGATCAGGTTATTGCACCCCGTGTTTCTATCTCTCCACCCTTCCATACTAGACAACTAGACAGACCAATATAATGCAATGAGATACCCCTTCAGCTCACATTGCAAATAAAGTAGTAGTGCGTCGTTAGCATTACATTCATCACTCTAGGCTCTTTCAGATGTGAAATGGTATTTCTACTCACTTGTTTATATAGGCTTGACTAGAGACAATAGAATCCCTAAAAGTAAAGACCCTCGGTTTGTAGATCCTTCTCCTAGATTCTTCCACGTGGGATTAAAAAGAAACTGTAACCCACCTATGGAATGAACATTAGCTAGCCTAGATACCCGAATAGGAACACGGCTTTATTTCGATTGGCTAGTTTCTGCTAGAACATCTGTGGGTACTGATTCTGACCAGCCCAGGTACCCGGGTCGAGATGAGGTCCAACTGTCCTTTTAGGTGGTCTGGAATATTAATTAATTTGTCTGTCCTACTTAGGAATCAAGGCGGGTTGGCAGCTCCTAAAACTCCACAGCGATGTGACATATGTGTGCTCTCTTAAATCTCAGTGGTCGCCCAGACCGAGTAAAGGTGAGCGGTGACTCTAGCCCAGAATGGGGGCGGAGCACCAGTCTCCGCCGTCAACAGAACAGAACGGACCCAAGATGTCGCGGAGTCGCTGAGAGCGGCGAGCCAGTGACGAGTATATATATGTCCTTCGATTGTTCGCCATGTTGATTTCGGAGTTGCTTGAACATTGAAATCTGCCGTCATATTAGCAAGGAATCTTCAACATGCGCTGGTCACCTTGGGCGTCGTTCGCGACCAGCGTCGCAACCGGGGCAAACGCGGCCGCGCTCACCAAAGTCACCGAAGACTTCGGCCCCAACCCCAGGAATGTCGGATTCTACATCTACGTGCCCGACAAGCTGGCCGCACACCCGCCAATCCTGGTCAACCCGCACTGGTGCCACGGCTCCGCGCAGGTGTGCTACGCGGGCTCCCAGTTCGCCACATTGGCGTCGCAGTACGGCTTCATCGTCATCTACCCGGACAGCCCCAACACGGCCGACAAGTGCTGGGACCTATCCTCGAACGCGACGCTGCGGCACGACGCGGGCGGCGACAGCCTGGGCATCGTCAGCATGGTGCGCTGGGCGCTCAAGCGGTACGATGGCGACGCCAAGCGCGTGTTCGTGACGGGGATCTCGTCGGGCGCGATGATGACGAGCACGCTCGTGGGCGCGTACCCGGACGTCTTCGCCGCCGGCTCCGCCTTCGCCGGCGTCCCCTTCGGCTGCTACGCCGCGGACGGCTACGGCGTCTGGAGCGACGCCTGCGCGACCGGCAAGGTCACCCACGCGCCCGCCGAGTGGGCCGCCATCGTCAAGGCCGCCTATCCCGCCTACGAGGGGTGGCGGCCGAAGATGCAGATCCTGCACGGCACCGTTGACGAGACGGTGAATTACCAGAACTTCTTGGAGGAGATCAAGGAGTGGAATGCGGTGCTGGGCTACAGTCAGACGCCGACGAACACGACTCCCAACACGCCGGTTAACAACTGGACGAGGTATACGTACGGCAACAACAATTGGTTCCAGGCTTATAGTGCTGCGGGTGTGACGCATAATATCCAGAACCAAGAGAGCGAAGTCATGGCTTGGTTCGATCTCACCTGTACATCTGGGGATTGCTTCAAGTGGGGTAAAGGCCATTTCTGATTGAAATATGCATAAGTAACCAAAAGTATATATACCTACTGTAGTCTATCCTCGTCAACGTTATGCCCTGGCTAGGTATGATAGACCATCAACTGCTCTCAAAAAGATTAAGCTTGGGCTGTTGTAGCCAAGCACATGATAAAAATAGGATATTGACCTCGCTGGGGGTCGAACCCAGAATCTCCTGATTATCATGGGATATCACATGTACTGTGAGTTCAGTCGTAGTCAGACGCCTTGCCATTGGGCCACGAGGCCGCGTGATCCGGTGCTAGTTACATCCTCAAAAATGGCTTAAGATAAGACAGGAAACCTTTGGCGGGGTGGCTGCGGGGGTATTTCTGTACAGCCGAACACTTGGACCCACAGATAATTCATAGCCAATACGAGCCGAAATAGCTGGTGCTTCCGCAAAAAAAAGTTTGTAAAACCATGAATGTAATTCCCGATTCTGGGGTAGCTGAGCCGTAAATTTAGTGGCAGAGCGATGCAGGTACCTAGGTACAGCTAAGTGGGATCATAACACGTGATCCCCAAGTTTGTTAATACCTAGTCTAGATCCGGCAAAATTGCCAAGGCTTACTCTACATAGTAATAACCCACAACCACTTTTTATCACCAAGCTATGTCTGCCTGAAAATTGGCGCCGCTCCTTGCTCTGTACTACCTACATACATGTATGTAGCCGACGATACTCTGTACAAAAATGTAATCATGGTCACCAAATTAGTAGCTATCTGGTGGCAGCATGATCATACGATTTCCGTTGCTTGCTAAACCCAGAATACGTTCTCTACCGAACAATTGCTGCGCTTGGACGGTACTTTATATTCATACGTACCATACCGTAGTCGTTTAGGTCACAGATTGTATAATTCGCTAATGCAATAGGCTCGTAGGCTCGTGAGCCCGCCATGCCATTCCGCAAACCCACTATCTACTACCTCTGTCCTGTTAGCACCATGTTGAACAATATTATGTTACTACGCGGTCCTACTGACGGCCAATGAGCTGCGAGAAATCGAGTTGCAAGAAAGTCATATCTTGCGGGACTTAGACAATAATTCGATTTAGCCAAGCTATTTATTTACGACGAAGTCTCTGGAACGTGCGATGCTAGAAAGCGTGCTGAAGAACCGTGAAAACTACGGCGCGATAGACTAAGCACTAAGCTTAAAAGTCACTCGAACACACGTGCTTTGCTTTGGACCATTGATGCTTACAAGTATTGCGTGGAATCCCATTCTGAGCTCTAGAGATTCGATTGAAAATCGGCGCAGCTCGACAGAACACCAATTTACACGGCCAGAGTTTGCAGTCATTGCAAAGCTAGTGATGCCTGCTAGAGTAACTGTCTCCGTTGTTTAATCACTTGCTGGCAGCCCGATATAGTTTTGTTCGAGATAATGCACAAGAGACTCGTCTCTAGTCCCCTCGGCCACTAAATCGTTCGATCTGCACGAAAATCCATCATCTTATGCCCGTGCAGTTCCACGTTTGTCGCAAATGGCACTGGAGCTTAGCGCTTCGTCGCGCTCCCGGTTCCAGAATCGCGATCATGAGCCTAGACATGGGACTGGCAGGCGCTAGCCTGTATGAGAGCTCTTCAGCATCTCAATATATTCTCTAATAAAGAAAAGCCGTCCTCGGGTTGTCTACGTACGCATTTCGAGGTCCCTAAAACCTTACGATGTCGCCAACCAACGTCAAGGAACTCATCGCCTTTCTTGATCGCATTCCGGTGTCTGATTACGGAGATGACCCCTGCGGGCAAGGTGATCGCGCAGTAGTTGTAGAAGCTGTACGACGGCTACTTGCGCGTCTAGAGACACCTTTTGAGCGCGCATGGCGACTATCGTGGATCAACGGCAATGTCCACGCAGCGGTGCAAGTTGTTCTCTGGACCTCGGAGTTTGGGAGGCATGGTATTTGAGTAAGCGACACGAGATGACGCTATTGGAGCTTCACGCTTCGGCTCGAATACCGTGCGATTTAGCGCTTCTCCGTAGGTCAACCGGACCCAATTGCTGCGTCCAACTCACGGATGGCGAAGGAGGTCTTATATCTCGTACAAGAGTGGCAACCATGAAAGCATTCACTAATCAAACATACAAGGCCGCATGTTTCGTCTCCTAGCTTGTGAGAATGTCGTTCAGGAGCTTGGGGAGGATCGATACGGCGCCACCGCCTTCTCAGAAGCTCTAGGGCAGACCAAGGAGCCCGTGGCACAAACAATATTGTCAGGGTACGCAGTGGCCTCAATGTGCCTTTTCCTTCGTGTATGTTTTCAGTCATTCTGACATACATACGCATTGGAAAGGACACATCACGGCCTAGATTCAAGTCGGAATCTACCACAATTCTTGTCGCGGACAAGTTACGTGGAGCCCCTGGACTCGACAAATACAAGCTACATGGACCTGACGCAAGAGCGGCTGGGTATGTTCGAACGATGCCGGAAAACCCCCGAATATCAGACCAGCTTCATCGGATTCATGCGTGGGCTCGCAGCTTATAAGCTAGACTGGACTGAGATCTACGACACGAAGATCATGATGAGCAGCTTTGACACTGATGGGGAGGCACCGCTCTTGGTTGATGTAGGGGGTGCTCATGGTGTAGACATAGAACGATTCTTCAGCCGCTATCCGGATATTCCTCGCGG
Source organism: Hypoxylon argillaceum (assembly GCA_022495175.1). Taxonomy (NCBI): domain Eukaryota; kingdom Fungi; phylum Ascomycota; class Sordariomycetes; order Xylariales; family Hypoxylaceae; genus Hypoxylon; species Hypoxylon argillaceum. The sequence goes on along the minus strand of MU378271.1, from coordinate 33,878 downwards.
AAAGCTCATATTACAGGATAGACCAGATGTCATCGCGATGGCGAAAGTGAGTGAAAAGATCACTGTTATGAGTTGCGACTTTTTCACACCTCAACCGATAAAAGGTAGGTGAATTGAACGTCGTAGCTCAATTTGACACACCCGGCCGAAACATAAAACATTTATATATTTCACCTATCTCAAACCCCTCCTAAGAGCTTGCAGACATGTAGCTAACATGCCTTACACGGCTCAGGGGCACGGGTCTACTTTATGCACGCGATTCTCCACGACTGGGACGACTCCGATGCAGGGCGCATTCTTAGCCGCACCGCTGAGGCAATGAAGAAGGGGTACTCAAAACTTCTACTCTACGAGAGCATACTTGTAACCACGGGCGCGACACTGTACCAAAGCGTGGCAGACGTTAGCATTATGCATCTCGTCTCAGCAGCGGAACGGACAGAAACGAGGTGGAGGGGGCTCCTTCGGGCTGCTGGCTTTGAGGTCTGTAATATATGGCGTCATCCGTCGTCGTTGGAAAGCATTATTGAGGCTCAGTTGGCATGAGTCGGGTGTTTCATAAAACTTTCTACTTCACTCGCGCCTCCTCCTACACAATAGTTTAATCCCTGTGACCACTACATCTGAGACTCTAGCCTCTAGCAAAAAAGGCCGTACTAATTAGGAAGAAACAGGGTGGGCAAAGTAGCGATAAAGAATATTGTGTTTCATTGACGTGCGGCCAAACTATAGTATAATCTCGTGTTAACACCGACAGGGGCATTCCTCTCGCTACGGCCATGAAAGCAAGGGGAGAGTCTAACGGTAAAGCTAACGACGACAGGTTCATTAGTGGAGCCGAAGGTATATATCATAGGGGCTGTTGAGGAAGACATATCGCTTTCTAGGCGAGGCAAGACAGAGAGGTTGTGATGGAGTTGAATCGTGTCTTGGGAGGACTCAACACCGCTTATGTTTGTGCAGGTGACTAATTAAAGAAGGCAATAGTTTTGTGTTTACCAGAATCCCTATATTCGCCCCCGCCAACTCTGAATAGGCGAGTATTAGTTTGGTAATTACAAGGAACAATAATCGAGCAAGAATATACTGGACAGGTGGTGCCTGTCACAGCGACCATATGACGGGATGCGTTGGTAGTTCCCGAGTCTCATCAATAGCATAGCGATTATGGACGGTGCAAGTCTGTATTTATTACTAACAAATCAGTTGCGTGTGTTTTGTACATCGCGGACGACGGAAGTGCAAGATGATGCAACAAGGTAGCTAGAGATTGTATCTGGACGTGACTTCCTCATATATATCCCGAACATAAATGTTGCTGTGACTTCTAAAATATAAACCTTTGATTGTAAACAGGGAGAGTCCGACGGATTGTCATATAGCTAGGTAGGTAGGCACGGAAACACATATCACCTGGCATTTTCCCCCTTCCTAGCTATAGAGCTGCGCCCTTCTTCTGTGAGATATATATGAACGTCAACGTATGCCAATTTTGCTATTGTCAACTACTAGGGAAGACGCATCACTATCTTAGGAACCTCTTATCCCAGAGCTCTTATCCCAGACCGTTTCCATGTTTAATCCCCTTGAGCAGCAAATAAGGCTCAGTCCGCCTCCCCGCTTTGAAGCACCCGACATACCGAGAGAGGAACCCTCCCCCTTACGGCGAGGGCTTTTCGACACCTCCCTCTTACGGGGTCCCTCCGAAGAAGACGTAACCAATATTCTATCAGACAGGGCATATTCCTACTCAGTCCGCACCTCCACGCACGTCACCAGATATGAGTCTGCTCAGCTGCCTGGGGAATGCCCATGCGAGCAGCGATTGTCACATGGCAAATTTCCCTCGCCTTATGAGGATGACGCCGACTGGCTTGCATGGGGTGTTTTCGACGGCCACGACGGTCAGGAAACAGCTCAACTGTTAGAGAAATTTCTCATCCCTTCTATTCGGAAAAACCTAGAAGATTCCTTAGCAGATGTACCCAAGTGGCCATTTCCTAACGGCACTATTCAGAATGCTATTAAGAAGGCTTTTACCGATATTGACGATGCCATAATCATTGGAGGCAGGGAAGCTGTTGAAAGCGACCATCCACCCCAAGATAAAATAGGGAAACTAGCTCCATGTAGGTCTGGCTCATGTGCGCTAGTAGCCTTATTCATCCCGAAAGTCAGCAGTCTATTCGTTGCGTGCACCGGCGATACAAGAGCAGTAATTGGGGAAAAGTATCGCAACCATTTTATGTGGAGCCATGAGCCCTTATCTACTGATCAAGTGTGCTCTAACGAGTCGGAAATGAAGAGGATTCAAACAGAGCACGGCGGGGAACTCATCTTTCCGCTAAATGGGTTACTTTGCGGTTCAAGGGTGACACGGTCCTTCGGTGATGCCCGATACAAATGGCCGATGGATGTGCAGTTGAAGGCGGCCACACAGCTCCGTGGGAGATTGCCAATACAATGGATCAACTATCTATCGCCGCCATACTTGACTGCGATGCCGGTTATAACCCGCACGACTATCGATCACATAGATCCGACTGTCATGATCATAGCTACACAAGGCTTTTGGAAGTTGATGGACACTTTCGCCGCTGTCCAGTCCGTAGAAACGTGGTGGCGTAGAAAGAGTGAAGGGCTGCAGCCGCCAACGCCGATATACGAACCCTTCCATTTCGGCTACTTGGACAAAGGTTATATGGAAGAAAATTTCATAAAGTCCAAAGCAACAGTTCAAGATGAGAACCTGGCAGTACACTTGCTCCGCAACGCACTTGGTGGAAACCATCACGAACTGATAGCTTCTCGGCTGGCATACTCAGCCCCCTACTGCAGCCAGGTACGAGACGAGATGACTGTTTTGGTTGTTTTTTTCAACACCCAGCGTAGAGCGGGCGAGCTATTCTCACTACCAGCATCGATGGAAATGGGATAAGTATGAGTTAATACGAGGCTTCCGATAAAAGGAGGACTCTGGCGGAAAAAACTATATTATATTAAAGACTTCCAGATTACAAAGTTAAAAAATGGGAAACAAGTTTACAACGCCTCTAGGCTTAAGCTTCTTCCTACGTGACAATAATAACAACTGATATAATATAAAACATACATGAAATGACTAACGTTATATGACTCGTGGTTAGTTCAGGGCTTTGCACTACGCTATGCGTAATATTATTTTAATACATAATACTCTTCTTTTTCACGTTTCAACAACAATACTAATAGCTACACAAGTTTAACTTAGAACTAATTTTACTTAATATGTCATTACTAAATGCCGTTGCTTATATTATTAGATATAATACAACGTACCATGATAGCTTGTATTATCTTATCAACTTTTTAACACTTAAAAGCAGATGTCTTGTGAGTTCTTTGGATTCCTCAAACTGCCTTGCGGAATATAGCTCCAAACCAACACATAACACCAACCCACTTCCCGCTCCTCAGCCCGAGCTTCCCAACCATGCCTTCATCAACAGCCCTCTCCAGGACACCTGTTCCATCTTCACCAGTTTCCACCTCCAGGCCGTGCTTCCGCGCTTCAAGTACCACATCCTCGACAGTATGTGCGTAGCTCGTCGGCCGGATCTTCTCGCCCGTCGCCGCATCCACGAATCCAGCCTGCGAGATCCCGCCCATCTCAGAATGCATATTGGTCAGCAGAAGTACACCACCGGGGCGAAGAAGTTGCGCCACGTGTCCGAAAAACGTAGGAAGTGGCGTGTGCTCGACGACTAACGTGCTGATTATGGCATTGATGGTGTGAGGGGCTACTGACGCAGGGGGTGCGGTGGTAGCTAGCATATCGAAGATCTCGAGGCGAAGGTTAGGCTGCGCCGCCGTGATATCGAGAGCTGAATTCGATTGATTAAGTCGTGTCTTGGCCACTTCTAACATGCCTTTGCTAGAATCCAGCGCAATGATCTCGCTTTCCGGGAGCCCTAGTAGAAGGGCCGTGTTGCGGCCGGTGCCGCAGCCCAAGTCCACGACACGCCAAGGTTTGGGCGATGTAATTGATGCTATAAATCGTGGAAATAGTGTTTTGAGCTCCAAATCATCAAGGGCTTGTAAGAAATTGCCATCGCTGTCGTAGACTTTCGCCCATTTGTCATAGGCTTCGTTTGTGGGAAGATAGCGGATAGCACTTGAGGGCGGGCCTGTAGTTGTCGTTTGAGCCATTGTGAAAAAGTAGAGGGGTGATCACAATTCACTGATTGATGATGTAAACAATTAGTTTCAAAGTACTGATGTGAAAATGGGCCGAATACAAATTTACAAAACGAGGGCATCGTAGCCTATAAATTCTAGCGATCGGGCGCTTGGCGTTATCTCAATGAGTCATTGGCCGGTTGGGTTTCCGATAGAGGTGCTCAATAACGCGTCGCCATGTAAACCAATTTTTTATACAACTAAAACATTGCCTATAAACCGAATGACTCGCGGACTACCCTATCTGAAGTTCAATAATGGGTAGCGAGGTCGAGCCAAGGAACACGGACGGACATGTTCTGTAATACAAGAATCATAACTAGGTCAAGAACATTGTAATGATAAATTCATAAGTATAGTGATTGACAAAACATGCCTCAAAATGTAAATTTGGCAATAGAAAAAATATCGAAGAGTACTGTTATGTAATCCAAGTCAAACCTGCAAGCCCCCTACTATCCGATTCATCTAGGACTAACAACATGAGACAACCGTAATAGCAACAGTTGGATATTTTCAGATGAGTTCCTCGACCTCCGGTCGTCAGCGAATGATAACGGAACAATTAAACAGACTACACATAAGGGTGACTGAACCTTAACATATAACGCAATAGCGGCGATACGTTGTGGTCATTGGCACACTAGGATCGTGTTCTAGGGATTACAGCCAAACTTCAATTTTACAGACTTAAACATAAAGCAAATGATACAACTTGATTGCAGAAAGAGAAATTAACCCACGAGCACAAAATAACAATCCCAAAACCAGCGTGTCCATCAGAAGTCCGAAAAAGCAAGAGCAATAGCTATGTACGCATAAACTCAACACTCCGTAACCGCCCCTTTTCTCCTTAGCCAAGCCATCTCTATCTCCACGTGTACTTCCGCACCTCATACAGCACCGCCACCACCTCAAATAACGATACCTAGAGTATCCAGCTCGTCAAGCAGCATAGTAGCTCGATTCGAGAGGATGAAGATGTCCCATATGGACATGTTCAGCATGGTATCGACCATGACCTCGGCAGCGTACGGCGGCGTCTCGACAAGATCGGCCCACTCCTCCGGGTCCACGGACGCCAGCGCGTCGAAGTCGTCGACCTCGATCCCGCTCGCCTTGGAGCGCACCATGAAGTTCAGCGCGCGCGCGATCTTGCGCAGCTGCACGCTGAGGAACTTGTCGAGCGTCTTGTCGCGCCTGCTCACGATATAGTCGTCCTCGTCGTTCGCGCTGTTCTCTTGCGGTACCGTGTCTGCGCCTGCTCCTTGTGCCGGACTTGGCGGTTGGGATGCTGCTCTGTTGCCGATGTTGTATTGGTTTGCTAGATCTTGCATTCCTAGCTCTTCTAGTGAGGGGAAGACGGACGAGGACGAGGACGTGGGCGATAAGGGGCCTGCGGGGTCTTCTAGTCCAGATGAAGAGGAGGATGACGAGGAGGATGTGGAGTCGTAAAGGCCGGCCATGGATGGGTCGTGGAATCTGGACGTCGGAGGTGGCGTGAAGAGAGATGGCTGCACGACCTGTGGTATGACGGCCGGGAGACCTGAGTGTCCAAATCGCCGGGCCATCAACTCCCTGTACCGCATCTCGGCTCCGGATGGTCTGGGAGTGCCACCATATTCAGGGGTCGGATATTGCCCTTCAGCCTGTGCTAGTAGTGCCGCCCCGGAAGCTCCGTCTTCTTGATCCGTGTTCGAAACCGACTCTTCGTTTAGGAAGGGGTTTCGGCTATGGCCCCCAATGTTTGCTACGGGGTCTTCCAGACCTTCGTCTTTAGCGCCCAGCATTACACTCCGGATTATCTCGTCTATGGGATTTGTAGTTCCCACTCCGGGTAGCACTAGTTCCTCTTCGACGTCTTCGCCTTCGGCATCCGCACTTGAATCCGAGCCTGCCTCGTCAGAGGGTTCTTCAATTTCCACCCTGAAGTTGAATACGCCTTGGTCTTCGTCTTCCGTGAAGTCCTCGTCTCGTTTCTCGGCAGCGCGTCTTTTCGCCCGTAGCTCTCGCGCCGCCTGAGCAAGGCGAAGACCAGTGTCATCATCGTCATCTAGGGTGCCGTCGAGGCGCGCAACAGTGACGTTTCGAGGCTCTTGCTCGTTTTCTGTGAACTCGCTGACGTCGGTACTGTCGACATTGGGGGAGTAGATATCCACTTCGATTTTCGCTGGGTTGATCCCGCGGGAGACACTCCCTCCCCCCCTCTTCTTCGTCGAGCCATTGACATTAAGACGTGCTCGCTTCGACGAACCCGCCTTTGAATTTTCAAGCCGTAAGCCTCTTTTTGGCGCCATAGTCAGCCAGCTGCCCCAAAATGACATACAAGTCACAGAAAAGATCAAATTAAGTAGAAGTATAATATTAGCAGATGGATTTCATCTTATGGTACTATGAATGGCAGATGAAATCAGGAACGAAATGTCAGGTCCTTTGATAGGGTCGCAAGTGTACTGGCTGATATATTCTTTGACACTGTTCCTAGTCTAATTATTTCCGGAATTGGATCTTGTCTCACCACTTTGAACTTTTTCTGTCTCAGACAATGGGCATTGGCGAATCCTGCTTTCAACGTGAAATGGCATGTCGCAATACGCTCTTTGTCTCGATGTAAGAACTTGGGCATTCCAGCAATGACTACTAGCTTCCGTTTGACCACTAGACATGGAGCTAGTATAAGCCCAATATAACAGACCAAACACCAACGCCAGTCCCAGTTTACTGGACGAATCATGATATAATCAAGATTCACAACTAGCTTAAAGCCGAGGGTGGTCATTCCAGAATTCTTTGGTAGATTGTCTATCGTGGAGCAAGACGAAAGCAGCGTATCTAAAGCTTGAAATCTGAGCTAGGCGATTCTTGCCTTAACCCTTGGCAGCACCAGCCTTAATCAATAGGATATCACCATCCTCGACTACGTAGTCCTTGCCTTTTGTCATAACCTTACCCTTCGCTTTGACTTCAGATTCGTCACCAAGCTCCTTCAGGCTATTGTAGTTATATACAATGGCCTGAATGAAAGTCTTTTCGAAGTCCGTGTGAATAACACCAGCAGCCTGGGGTGCTTTGGTACCTTCCCTGATGGTCCACTGTCGGACCTCGTCGGTACCGACAGTAAAGAAACTACGCAGGTGCAACGCTTTCCGCATTGTTGTAACGATCTTAGGAAGTGCAGACTCAATGCCGCAGTTTTTGCATTCCTCAGCAGCTGCAGCATCGGTTTCAAAACGCGTCAGACGCTCCTCAAAGCAAACAGAAATGGGGAGGATCGGGTCGCCAGCGGCATGTTCCTTCATCCACTCTGCGATCTTGGCGAGATGCTTATTCTTCTTTCTCGTATAATCCTTCTCTGAAAGATTAACAAGATATACAACCGGCTTTGCGGAGAGCAAAAACATCGTGTTGATAGTTTCGACCTATTCACATAGTCAATACATGTTGTCCTCTTTGTATTGTGTCATATGCATGATAATGGAAGGGATAAATCAGAGCATGTTTTTATCTCAGTGCGCACTCTGCGTTGTATTATTGAGGCACTCAAAGAGCTGGGATTAGATCAGGCGCTATGGCCCTTTGTCATCATAAAAAGGTGAGATTTGTAAAAGACAAGGAAATTTTTGAATCTTACCTCCTTTGGAGACCAGGTGCCCTTTCGGACATCCTTGCCTTCTAACAACCAGTTTTGGATCTTCTCCATAGTGGCCTCCTCTTCCTTGGCCCTCTTCACCTCTAGACTTTGACCACCAACGCGGGTCTTTTTCTTCTGGTTTTCTATCGCCTTCTCGGTAAACTCGATATCTTTTGTCCGCAGTTCATCTGCAATGATATCCAGATCTCTGACAGGGTTGACGTCACCTTCGACGTGAATGATCTCAGCGTCGTCAAAGCACCGAACGACCTGGAAAATGGCATCGACGGCGCGAATGTGTGACAAGAAAGCATTACCGAGACCGGCACCAGTGGAGGCGCCTCGTGTAAGACCGGCGATATCATAGACAGTCAGGTGGGCTGGCACCCGACTCTTGGGGTTGTACTTTTCGCACAGCCAGTCGTAGCGGTCATCAGGTACAATGACACGAGACTCTTCAGGATCAATAGTAGCGTAAGGGAAATTCTACTCGTACCGATGTCAGAGACGAAGCAGGCGCATAGAGTAGCAGAAAGCTTACAGCGGGGTTGCCGAGGCTGCACTTGGTGATGGCCTGGAACAGCGTTGATTTACCAACGTTGGCGAGACCGACGATACCAGCCTTCAGGTTGTTGCCAGGACGGCCCAGAAGGACCTTCTCCTCGACGGCGCCTTTCTTGGGAGCCATCTTGGGGGGTGTACGTCGCTTAGCGTAGGTACGAGTGGTGATGTGTATGACGGTGCAACTAGGCACGCGAGAAGATGTGGGGAGAGAGAGAAAGGCAGAGCTCGCTGCGGTAGGTCGAAAAATGCGGGAGAGAGAAGCGAAGGGGCGGGGGATGAAGGTAGAGGGAGACGTGGTGAAAGGATTCCGGCTGTGGACCAGCCTCAAAGGTCTCGTCGAACAAACAGTGACACGTTTGTTCAAGTCAATGACCAGGATTTTGCTTCGGAGTGTGGTCGAAGACAGACCTTGTGTGATAGAGAAGAGGAGGGAGGAGAAGATGGAGATGGAGGTCGTTGTGAGGTTGGGTTTTGTTCTGTTCAGTTCCAAAGGTAACCTTTTTACAGGAGGGGCAGAAGAAGAAAAAAAAAAGCTTACGGCGCAAAGTGGATTCTGAGAAATTGGATTTCCCGCTTCGTCTAATCTGCCCCGCTAGAATAGCTCGGGCTAAGGTTCCGTTCCAAGATACAGAGAGTAATGTAGAGGGGTAATCGGGAGCAGAGTTTTACCGATATATTGGTTTGATGCATCTCCTGCTTAAGTATATATAGAGCTATCCATCTATCTAGGAAGGTACCTAAGTAGGTATCTACTTCGGCCCCGCTTTCAGCCTCGAGCCAAGACCTCCTGATCTACACCACACAAACCTGGGGTTTTGTCCCCCCACTGTTTCAAGTGCCTGGTGGTAATTTATGGTAGCTTTTAGCGGCTCAAGCGCTAAAGCAGGCCTGCCCCAACTCCAGGTAGTTACATTAGGTACATGTACCTAGGTACTGTACCTGTAGGCAGGCAACCTACGTTCCTTTCGAGCTGACGCCTTGATCAATGCTTTACAAGTAGACAAAGACGGACTCGCAGCAAGTCTCGTGGTTTCGTTGTTTCATAGACTTACATGATTTACTGAAGCATATGCATCCTTACACCTGCAACCATTTTAACCAATCATACTCCCCTAACCACGTGCATTGTAAACATCACAACAGACCTCCCTAAATAGTTATTGTCTACATGAAAAACCAATAGTCTCTTATACTCCCTTTGACGACGAACCGCCCTTTACGTTTGTTCCCATCACCACCACTCCCATATATAACCGACTGCTCAACCCGTCACGCCACGGAGCTCTATGAAATACTTCAGCTCACTCAACATCTAGATCCAACCAGCCAATCCAGATCATTACATTATCACCATGTCATCCAAGAAGTCCTCGTCTAGTAGAACCTCAAGACCGTCGCATAGGTCGACCCTGTCCTTGACGAGAACCGAGATAGTCATCAACGTTTATGATCTTCTTACTGTATGTTATCACTCACTCCCTCAATCTGCACACTCGTAGACCACGCCTATACCCGAATGTATTCGCTAACTATCCCTCCGACAGCCCGGCCGCCTCTCTTCCCTCCTCTGGACCGTCGGCACCTCCCTCCTGCACTCGGGCGTCGTGATCAACGGCAAGGAATACGCGTACGGGGGCCACGACCGGCGCGGCGTGACGGGCGTGTACTGGACGCAGCCGCGCACGGAGCCGGCGGGGGGCACGTTCCGCACCGAGATCCTGCAGGGCTTCACCTTCGCGACGCAGGCCGAGATCGACCACATCATCCGCCAGGCCTCGGCCGACTTCGACGGCTCCGCCTACAACATCCTCACCCGCAACTGCAACCACTTCACCAGCTTCCTCTGCCAGCGCCTCACCGGCCGCCCCGGCCCCGGCTGGCTCAACCGCGCCGCCAGCATCGGCGTCGCCTTCCCCTGCGTCGTGCCCCGCGACTGGGTCGACCCCCCGGACTTCGAGACCGCCGACGGCGAGCTGCTGGGGGATGATAGCGATTTCGACGCCCACGAGGGCTCGAGGATGCTGCGGCCCGAGAGCAGGAGGACCCTGACGATGAGCGAGGATGACGACCTGGACTCCGACGGGGACTATCGGCCCAGTACTAAATCGAAGGGGAAGCAGAAGAGTCTAGGCCGGGATACTAGCGGTAGACGCTTGCCTGCTGCGGAGAGGGCGCCTATTTAAGGGTAATGGTTAGCATGGACGCGGATACAATTTCCACTTCTCTTTTGCACCTCGCGGCGTTTATTTGAGATGGGAGCGTTGGTTTTGATGCATAGGCGTTATGGGATGGCTGTCTGCTTGAGTGATACCGGATTTCATATTTCATTTTGGGCGTGCATGGGAGCATTGTCTTCATTCCTTTGACCGTTGGTATCTCGGAATGCATGTCATAACTGGATTGGGTTCAAATTATACAGGGAATTCTACATGCTTGATGACTAGCACATATATACAGATCTTGTGACCGCTTTGAGGATATCTTGTACCAGCTCCCTCCATGGCCCATGCCGTAAAACCCACTCTCTAGCCCAATCTTTTAGGTTTACGACTTCTCGTGCCACCGAACTTCAACCTCGAAGAATCAGACACCCTCTTGATATTCGGCCGCAGTAAACGCCCCTCATTGCCCAACAGCACCTTAGTAGCAGCCTCACGACCGAGGCCGAATCCACGTAGCACGACTTCGAGGGAGGTGATCTTGCGGTGCCAGCCGCCCTGGTTCAGCTTGTCGAGCACGTATGCGCACAGCTGGTACGCAGCGTCGTAGGAGCCGCGCTTCGCCTTCTTGAAGCCAATATTTCCGGTAGACATGGAGAGGATGGCGTCCCGGTTCGGCTTCGTGACGGTGATGTGCGTGTTGTGCTTGTGCGAGTAGATGTGGAAGTGGAATGGCTCATGCGAAGGACCCCAGTTTTCTCCCTGCGGCTCGGCATCGCCGAGAATGGAGTCCTGGTTCATCGCCCGCGAGATGGTGTCTGTCGCCAGGACTCGACTTACGTCGGACATGCCCCCCGCGTTCGGCGTGGTTCTGCCTGGAGCTCGAGAGGGCGCAGTAGACCGCAGGTGTGCGCTTAGGCTCGAAAGCATTGACGGTCTAGGTGTCTTTGGCTCTTCATCTGGTCGTCGTAGAGTCTGGGAGAAAGCTCTTATGGATTGATGATTAGGGCGAATGGGTAGAGAAGAAAGCTTGGAGGTGGTATTCGCCAGCAGGCGAGCTGTCGAGGGGGTCATCTTCGAGGCATCGACGTTTATGCGCAACTAAGTAGTCGTCGGCCCGTCCGTGGGTGTTCTGAGCGTATCGAATTGAAGTCGTGGTCCTCTATAAAATGTAGTGTAGATAGCACCGATTAATGCTCGCGTTGGAAATTTTAGCCAAGGCGGGATCGGATTGGCCAGGGCGCAAAAATAGTAGGTAGTATTCTGTACGCTGATCACTTACAGGTGGGTGGGTACCTAAGGTACCTTAGGTAGGTTCTGGGTTTTACCAAATGCCTACCTAAGCTTACCTAGGTAGGTAGCGCATTTACCGCTTTTTCTCAGGCTCGGCTCAGCCTATGGTCAGTCAGGTGATGCACAGACAAACGGTCCCCAAAACGGTTGAGCTTTATCTAGTCTAACCGTCAATGAAAAAGGCAAACAGCGAGAAGCCATCTGTTTTTATGTTATGTACTTTGGCCTTGAAGTGGCTGCTAAGTAAGTATCTAGCTTCTGGAAACGTAAGTAAAAATGATGCGAGATACTGATCACATGTTTCCGCTTACTTTAACTAACTAACAATATGACGTTGATTTATAAAGATTGTGCTAGAAATAAAGTGTAGATTTAAGATTTGCTAGCTCTTTTATAGAAAATCGTATAATAACAATCATTTTCGTAATAACAGCGATAATTGCTACGGTAGACCTAAAGACGGCTAATTACCTCTTGTTATCGAAGGGCCGCTACCACTACGCTGACAATAAAGGCGACGATTTTTGGTATAACTACCTAGGTAGTTACGAAAACTTTGTGACGACATGGACTTAAAATCGAAGTTGGCTCGCAGGAAGCCGGTGCCCAAGAAAAAGAAAAAAATATAGTTCTATATATTTTCCAGGAAGGCTTCTGCTACGACTCCGAGCAGCGAATTACCGCCGCCGAACTGCTTGAAAACGAGTCATTTAACGAACTCCTGAAAATCTACGGTTGCGAAAGATGAAAATGATATGCAATTCATTCTGTATTGTCGGAATTAAGGGGACAGGTTTTGCCACCCGATGATTCTTTGCCACATAGAAACATCGTGCCACTCTCTTATGTATGTAAACCATACTTCACTTTTTACTCTCAGCTCGAGGAAGAGAAAATACAAGACATAACCCCTACTTTCTAACAACTATGCCACCTATTGTCAGTTCGATTTGTACAACCCGACCTACAAAACAGCCATTTGCCATCTGCAGGCAGGCAGGTGTGTTGGTCCTATCCTAACGCAATACTTGCCTCAAACCCTCCACGCTCCAGAAGTACAAGTCAGTGGTGACCGACACGCGACCAGAATTATCGTAAGGTTGCTCCGTCCGGACCACCGTGATGGGCTATACTACTGTCGTCGAAGCCCGTGTGCCAGGCCGGCCATAACCGTTCACTTTAGGGATCGACCACCGCTCATTATCCCTACTCGGCTCTTTGACAAGAGTCTTCAGTTGTCTTCTGCTTGCGGGTACGGCATGAACTTGCTCGTACTTTATATATCTCTTGTGACGCGGGCTATGTTCTTGTCTATTACCTCTTTACCAGGAAATACGAATGCTTTAAGCCCAGAGGGTTGGATTGCCGCGAAAGAAACGCTGCTGAACTCACGACGGCGGTGCAGGTGTACGCAGTAATAAAGGAGTACGGGCTGTCTCATCTCCTGAGCCTGGCTATGAGCGAGATAGAAAGACTCGGTAGCCATGCACAAGTGATTGGGGTTCTTACTTAGAAAGGAATGTAAATCTCTTAAATTCCTTGTTTAGGACCATCCCTACGTTGTCGTAGTACTGACATGATACTAGCCCATCAAAGGCCCTTCAATAGTCTAAATCTATACTGCCTCCGAGCGCCGCCTTAGCCGGAGCGTAACGCCACCTGGGGGGACATTGCTCTCCGCAATCCAGACGTTGGAGGGTCGTTTCCCTTGAAGCCGCTCGGCGAACACTATATCATATTTTGTAATAATGTAAGCTATTATCATCTTGACTATGAAGTCGACCAGAAAGCGACCAGGGCAGGCATGTCGGCCGTGGCTAAATGCTAGATGATCTGGAGACGTTGACACGAAGGTTAAGTGGTTGATACCTGGCTTACCCATCTCGGAACAGGTAGGTGTCTCGCGAGCGCGTGAATATCGGAAGGGATCGTACTTTAGAGCGTCTTCAAAGTTGTCGCTATCGACTTGTAGTGGGAAGGCGAGGAACGAGATTGTTGACCCCTTGGGTAGCACGCCGCCATCCTCGGTCACCAGTCCGTCTTTCATCACTTTTCGTAGTACGAAGCGGTTGCCGGCCGAGTGTAGACGCATCGTCTCGCGTGCTGCGCTGTCGGCGTGCACCATCGACCGAAACTTCTTCGTCCAGTGTGTGTTGTTGCCTGTGATTCGCGTCACTTCTTCACGCAAGATTTGAATAGTATTGAACTCCTTGTCCGAGCCGACAATATTCAGGAGGAGGTTCGTTACTAAGATCGAGATTGGGTGCAGCGATGCGGACTAATTGCCAATTAGTAAAATATCCGAATCTAACCTTGAGTGCTAATACTTAGGAAAAGACTCACGTTGGTCATAATGACACGTTTTGCTATTGCGTCGAAGTCACAAAACTCTTCAGGTCTCTGTTTCTGGGCGAACCGTAACATCATTTGTAAGTGGTCATGAGGTTCGGGCCCGGAATAGTTCGGGTCCTCAATCATATCTACTCTCATTTTGTACGTCTTGTGTAATGACTTCTTGAACTTGGCAATAGTACTGTTAAGTCCAATAGATGACAGCCTCGCAACTAATGGTCGTAGAAATTGGGGGCAACCACCGGCGATAGCGGCGGTAGCTATCAATCGGTTGACGACACGGAAGCTCTCATTGATGTATACAGTATCACGACCTATCTCATCGTTCAGATACATTATCCCGGATGCGCAACGCGCCTCTTCAAGCGAATGACTCACACAAGGGAAGGCCAACAGTGAGACGACTTGCCACTTGGCCTACGATTTGTTGAGTGACCGTTAATAGGTTGATTTCCTTCCAATTCATTGTGTCAGCGCCAAAGTGCGTCGTGATGGCGGCCGAAATCTCATCGTTCAGAGTAGGACAAAAGCTCTCCAAGTTTCTATCAATCTGTGATCGGAACACGTCCATATGCCACCCATCGGTGAAGTATCTGTTGTGGCCCAGGCTGTAAATGGTTTGATTCAGCTCAAGAACCGATTCCATGTGGCTCAGGGTACTTTCAGGTCGACTTAATACCCATTTAAGTTGGTTCTGGGGCAATATTATATCGTCCCGTGCTCCTAGGCCTGGTACGAGCACGGATCTGCCATTCTTAGTGTACTACAAATCAGGAGTGAGCTTTCTGAACGATGTTGAAGAATGCGAGGACTATCTCATCAACCTGATGGAAATGATATACCTTCTTATAGGCCTCTAAGTATATGTTCTTACAGTCTTATAATACTGCCACTGTGTTTTCAAACCGAAGCTCTTCTTGCCAGGTGGTTCATTAATGAGAGGCAAATTGGCGGGATATCGAATTGCAAAGAGAAACTGATAGGCGATCACAAACAGTAGAATACTGCCACATCCTAAGATAAAGGCCCCCGCCGACGGCAGCGCGGCAGTGAACCACATCATAGGTGCCATAATGTTGCGTGTTCGTTTTGACCACGTTAGGGCAAAACTATCATGTCAACCCGGTCTTGCGTCGGCTGGGTGACGAGTAGGTATGGGCTTTGAAGCCGTGATGGTAATGGAGTTGATGATCGACCAACATCTAGTATAGGCGTGTGAAGTGAGTGCAACGGGGGAGCCCCTTACCTTGCGTGGATCTTCTGCCCCTTCTTTGTTACGGTCCCATAGGAGTGGGTGCAGACGGTCAAGCTTCCGACTTGACAACGTTCTATCTTTTGATAGTGTCGTGGCGAGCTGGTTCAGAGCTGCATTCTCGTTCCGAGACATTCTTATCGCTCTCGTCTCGATGGTGTTACAAACCACAGTACATATGTACCGAAAGCAGAAAACACCCTACATGAGCCAATTACAAAAAGCACAGTAAAAGGAGGATACATGTTGTAAGGGTGGGGAAACTCGGGATTTTAGATTGACCGGTATGCAGCTGGTATGAATGTACATATCCGACAAAATGCACTCCGATCCGGCGGGCAGGGAGTTGAGTTAGATACCCGCGTTTTCCACCTGGCGCCGCCGAAGTATCCAGATTCCACGGGCATGTCCCGCCCTAATTTCTTCGCGAGAATCTTGTGCCGGTGCTTGGTCACTTTGGGCCATGGCCGAGCTAAGTTGAAAGCTGGTATGGCACAGTCCCATACATTGTGTATCCTCATAAAGCCAGCTATGCTGCTTTGTAGTATGTTAGGACGCCCAAGCGCGAGAAGTTGAAAATCGAATATCGTATTTTTTCGTCTGTCTCATACTCGTAGCAGTCTTCCTATGAGCCATAGTAGCAACCATTCTACTTTAGGCTCCGTCCCATCGGAGCCTTTAGTTTACGCACCTAAGGCTCTGAAATGCAATTCTCTGTCAGATGGACCGGACCTGCCCTCTCCCGCGTGTTATAGAAGAGCGAATCACAGCAGAGCCGAGTTTCACATCCACAACCTAAGCATCACAAAGCACGGGGTCGAGGCGACTGTTCTTGTATGGACTGCATGGGCTCTACTTCTCGCGAATTACACCAACGAAGATGATGTCGTCTTCGGCACCAGCATCTACAGCACATGTGGGAAGCCCGCCCCCGGCAGTATTCTTGACGAAGGATTGTCCGTGTTGCCCGTTCGGATCACTGCGACAGAGGGGCTGTGTCTAGGGGCATTGCTCCAAGAGGTAACAGCCGTCTATGAGGAATTAGCACAGTTCCGACATCTATGTTCGAATTGGATACGCCGCCTGGGCGAGGATGGCGAGCGCGCCTGTGCGTTCGGAACTTTACTCCAGGTGATCCTACAACCCGGAGATGGCCAACAAACGAAATCGACATCATATGCCAAAGCAGCGGACTGGTATGATGGTGTCCCCCTGTGCCTGGTGTGCTGTATTCAGGATGCCGATATTCGTTTAGACGTCTGCTTTGATTCATCGGTTCTGGAAACAACTCAAGTACAAAGGATGATAGACCAGTTTGAAGGGGTCCTACGCCAGTTGTGCCATGCCGGCCCTGACCCCGACATAACTGTCCGGAATATCAGTACCGTCAGTAAGCGAGACCTGGTAGATATCTGGTCCTAGAATAACACCGACGTTCCGAAAGCTGTTGAGGCCTGTGTACACGACTTAATTACAGAGACCGTACGAAGACAGCCTGAAGCCCTTGCTATTCATGCTTGGGACGGCGATCTCACCTATCAGGAGCTCGATGACCTATCTACTAGGCTCGCCTATTATCTTGCCTCTATTGTTAGGATTGAGTCTGGAGACCTCGTCCCCCTTTGTTTTGAAAAGTCAATGTGGACCTCTGTGGCTATGCTTGGAGTTATGAAGGCCGGAGCTGCCTCCGTTACTATGGATTCCACGTATCCAGAGGTAAGGCTACGGACTATTGTCGAACAAGCACACACCTATTCTAAGAAGCCGATCATTTTGTCTTCTATAGTAAACGAATCGCTAGCGTATCGGTTGTTAGAAAACAATATCCATCGTAATGTGGTGGCGAATCGTACGCGTTACGACCCAGTAGTTATACCCGAGGCCATACTACGCAACCAAATGCACACGTTGGGCCGGCAACTAGTTGCTAATGTTCAACCCAGCCACATACTTTACGTTGTGTTTACCTCTGGCAGTACTGGCACTCCAAAAGGCGCCATGATCACCCACCGGAATTTTAGCTCTGCTATTCGGCACCAGAGGGCTGCTTTTGGATTCCGCCCCGACTCGCGCGTGTTTGACTTTGCTTCGTACGCCTATACCGCGGTATGGTTTAATATTTTGCATACTCTGTCTTGCGGAGGGTGTGTCTGTGTTCCCAGCGAACACGACCGCCGGAACAACCTCGCGGGTGCAATTAACACCCTCGGGGCCAACTATTGCGTTTTAACTCCGAGTGTAGCGCGACTCCTTAATCCAACACTCGTACCAAATCTTCGACAGCTCATGTTCGCAGGGGAAAAGCTCCATCCCTCCGATCACGCGCCGTGGGATACCAGCGAGGCTAACATGGCCAACTGTTATGGTTCTGCTGAATGTACAGTGGCCGCTTGCCTTGCACCAATACCAATCCGCCCGGGCGCGACAGGAACCTCCAATGTAGACACCAGAACCCCAGCTATAGGGAAAGTCTACGGCACAGTCACCTGGGTCGTTCTGCCTAGCGGTAGTGGTCTTGCAGGTATTGGCCAGCTGGGGGAACTGTGGATTGAAGGCCCCCTTGTTGGCCAGGGCTATCTCGGCAGCCCGGAACTAACAGATGCCGCATTTATCAAGAACCCTCCGTGGCTCCTGCAGGGCGGCGGCCCGGGCTACCCCGGACGATGTGGTCGAGTATACCGCACGGGCGATCTCGTAGTATATAGCCCCGACGGGTCTCTCCGATATATAGGTCGAAAGGACGACCAGGCTAAGATCCATGGCCAACGGATCGAACTTGGCGATCTTGAGCACCACCTACTACGCCACCTTACCTCTCGCCCAGATGTTCATGTGGTCGCAGAAGTTGCCCGTCCGGCGAAGAGCAATGCTCTGTTGCTCGTTGCCTTTGTTACCGTTAGTGACGCCGCGAGCGATACTCGTGTAGGGGACCATACGACCCTTACCTCGTTCCTAGCGGTTGTCAAGGAACAGCTTGCGGCCGATCTGCCTTCCCATGTGGTCCCCGAAATCTACCTCCCGGTCGACGAAATACCTGCTACAGGAACCGGAAAGATCAACCGCCGTCGCTTACGGGATATGATTTCTGGTATGACCCGAGAGGAGCTAGCCGGTCTCAACCTTGCTCGGGCATGCGAACTCCACCGTGAGCCTGCTACCGAGGCCGAGCAGTGGCTTCGGCGGTCATGGGCGTCGATACTAGGCATCGAAATCAGCACCATTTCGGCCCGGGATAACTTTCTACGCATCGGAGGAGATTCCATCGCGGCTATGCGGCTAGTAGCGGCCGCTCAAGACCAAAGCCTATCCCTCTCTGTCGCCGACGTTTTTCGTCATCCGTGTGTGGAGGACCTAGAACGCATTTTATCCCCGAACATCAACACTACCCTAGACCAAGTCATTGGCCCCTTTTCGCTCCTCGGGCCTGGCGTAGCAGAAGACGTCCTCCGCGCCGAAGTGGCCGCCCGTTGCCAAGTGGAAACCTACCAGATTATTGATGTCTTTCCCTGTACGCCGCTACAGGAAGGGCTGCTAGCTCTGACTATGAGGCAAGCCGGCGATTATGTCGCACGTAATATTTTCCGGCTCCCGGCCCAAGTAGACTTAAAACCGTTTCCGGCTGGCTTAGCAGCAGGTTTCTGCATCGCACAACATCCTCCGCACTCGTATTATTAACCTACCGAGCCGCGGCCTGGTTCAGGTCGTCTGTGCCAACCCCATTGACCTCACAGCCTCTGACTCTGGTGGCCTATTGGATTATCTTGACGAGGACCGATCTCGTGATATAGCGTTAGGCTCGGCGCTGACGTATGCTGCACTAATTACTGAATCGGATACCCATTATTTTGTCTGGACCATTCACCCAGCGCTCCCCACAAGTAAAACAATACTTTGACTGCTTGACAGATAACTTGACTAACCAAAGCACAAATAAAATGTTTGAATTTATTTTATAAACAAATCAAAGATTTTTTATTTTATTTATGTTTACTAGTTATTTTTAAATAATTTTTTTTTTTTTTTGATTTTTTTTTGTTATTTTTTTAATAAAAAAAAATTATTTAAAAAATGTAATATTTTTTTATTTATTTAAATAAATAACAGTTTATTTTAAAACTTATATTAATTAATTAATAAAAACTTTTTTTTATTTAATAAATTTATTTATTTATTTAATAAATTTATTTATTTATTTATTAATTTAGTTAATATTGATTTAATTATAACTTTTTAAATTAACTTTTTTTTTATTATATAATTTTTATAACTTTTAATTTTTAATTATTTATAATTTTATATATTTTATATATAGCTTTAAAATATTATTAAATTTATATTTAATATAATTAAAACTATTTAATAATACTATTTTTATAATAGCGTTTTTTTTTTTTAATATATAATTTATTTGATTTATTTAATTAAATAACTGTTTAAATCAAACAACAGATTCAACTAAACAAGTCAAATAAGCGCTTTTCGCGATCAATCAAGGCAAATCACGTCAAAAGCTGTTTATTTGACTTGTTTTACCTGTGTAGAGCGCTGCATTCACCATGCTCTTTATGACACCTGGACCATCTCTCTTCTTCTCAAGAGCATAGTGCAATGTTACGATAGCGAGACCCATAGCCCTACTATTCCATTCCAGGCCTTCGTTCAGTACGTTTCTTCGCTAGACCATCATGCGAATGCGAACTACTAGAAAACACAGTTTGAGGGTTGTGAAGCCGTACCATTCCCGAGGCTGTTAGACGTCGCTGGGCCGGAAATCGGAGATCGGTCGCAAACCAACCAAACGCTACAACACACCATCACCAACCTGCAGTAGGCCCCGAACGGTATCACACCGTCAAATATTATCCAGGGTGCCTGGGCCATCTTCCAAGCTCGTTATTCTAACGCCACGGACGTCGTTTTCGGCGCTGTTGTAGCCGGTCGCCAGGCTCCTATACCAGGGATCAACCGTATTTCCAGGCCTACTATTGCTACTGTCCCCGTCCGTATCCAACTCGACTACGGGGCTCGGATAGGCGACTTCCTGTCACAGATCCAATCCCAGTCTATCGAAATGCTGCCACACGAACAGTTCGGGCTCTCTCGCATTGCACATATTGAGAATATTGCGCGGCAAGCCTCGACTTTCCAATCCGTCCTAATCGTACAGCTCAAAGAAGAAGAACAAGGGGGCGGGAAGCACATGAGCCTCCTAAACCAAGTCGGGGGTGATCTATCAATAGGCTTTGTGTAGAGTCATGTGACCAGGTGGCCAGGTGGGGGCTTGGTGGGGCCTTAGGCCATAGACTTAGATTACATGCTCCATTCTGTAGTTTTACACTAGACTTACTTTCTAGCTTAATACATTATTTAAATAAGTCTTTATACTAAAATTTAGCTTTTACATATTAATTAAATATTTTTATATTTGTAAATATTTTGTTAAATAAAATAAAAGTTACTATATAGTAGCTAGTAATTGTTTTTTTTAAAGTTTTATTATAAAAAACAGTTAATTTATTAATAAAGTTTTTTAAAAGTTTAATTTAAGTAATAATACAACTTTAACTAAATAGCTTTAATAATAATTTACAACTTTTATTAATTATTTATTTTATAAAATAGTTAAATTATTATTATAATTAATACTAGTTATAATTAGTTAAAAATATTTATTTATTTTATTTGTAAAAATAAAAAACAGTGTTAATTTTAGTAATAAAATTTATTAAAAAACTTTCAAAAGCGATTTTTAAAAACTTTTTTAAATGTTATAATAATTTTATATTATATTATATTTATTAATAAATAATAAATAAATAAAAAAACAACTAAAAAATTTAAAAGAATATTTTATATTTTAAAAAAATCAATTTATAGAATTTTTTTTATAGTTTTTAGCTTTTTTTTTAGTTTTATATTTTTTTTTTTACAATTTTAATTTGATATTGTTTATAGTTTTTTTTTAAAACAATATAACTATTAAATTTAAACTAAAAAATTTATTTAATTAATTTATTTTTTTTATATTAAACTTTTTATAATTATATAGTTTAATTAATAAAATTTTATTTTTTATTTATTATTATTAAATATTAATTATTAACTATTAAAATAAATTAAATTTTTTTATAAAAAAAAATAACAATTTATTATTGCAATTAATAATTAATGTTTTTGTTATATTATTACATTTTTTTATAATAAATAAATATAATAACTTTTAACTAATATTTTTAAACTTTTTTATTAATATAGTTGTTTAAGCAAGTTTTATATTTTTTTTTTATTAACTAGCTTTTAAATTTATAAGCAACAATTTTTTTTATTTATTATTATAAATATAGTTATTAAAGCTTTATATAAACTATTTTATATTATTATTTTATAAATTTTATATTTTAAACTTTATTAATTAAAATAATTTTTAATTTTATGTTTTATTATTATTATTTTTAAATTTTAATTTTATAGTCGGTTTTATTTATTTATTTGCTTTTTTTATTTAAAGTTTTTACTATATAAAAAATATAAATTAAACAAAATTTAGTTAATAAAATGTTAAATTTAAAATAAAAACAGCTTTTAATATAAAATAAATAAAGTTTAATTAGTTTAAATATATAACAAAATTTAATTTAATTATAATTTTTAATAAAAATATTTATAATTTATTTAAAATAAAAATTTTAAAACTATTTATAAATTTTTATATATTTTTAAACTATTAATAAAATATAGCAATTATTTTCAAGTTAATTAATAAAATAGTTTTAAATAAATTTTAAAAACTTAAATATATATTTTTTAATAAAATTATTATTTAAATTTAATAATTTTTTATTTAATTTATAAAAAAAAAAGCTAAAAAACTATATAAGTTGTTATAAAAATAAATAAAATAACTAAATCAAATTAAATATTTCAAATATTATTTAATCGATTTGCTAAAAAATTTAATTTTATTTTATTTTTATAAACTATAAAATTATTTTTATATAAATTAAAAGTTTTAAATTATACTAATTCTAGCTTATTTTAATTTTTATAGTTTATATTTTTTAAAAATAAAAGCAAAAATTTAAATTAAAAATATAAATTTATTAATTATAACATTTTATATTAACAAAATTAAAATCAGTTTATTTAATATATAAATGTTTATTAAATTTATTATAACAATTATTTCTATAATATATAAAATAACTAATATTATTTAAATTATAAATAATTAAATTATATAAATAATAATATTAGTTTAAATAAATATATTACAGTTTTAAACTAATTAAACAATAATTTAAAATTTGTTTTATTTATTAGTTTTTTTATAAAAATCAAAAATTAGCTATTTATATATTATAATATAAAACTAATAATTTTATATATTATAAAGTTTAATTATTTTATTTATTATATTAATATAAAAAAAGTTTTTAATTATTTTAACATTAATATTTTATTTAATAATAATTTTTTTAAAGTTAAATAGTTTATATTATTAATATAAAAAAAAAAACAGCGACTTTTTATTAATTTTAAAAATTTTAAAAAAACTATATAACATAAATTTAGTAAAAATTGCAATATTATAATATAAAAAAAAAACAGTATTATTTATTTTTTTTATAATAAAAAACAATATATTATTAATAATTATATTGATAATAAAATCAAATAGTATAACAAAGTAGAGTTTTTTTTAAAAAACTAATAAATATTATATATATATAATAGTTTTAACAAATATTTTAAAACTTATATTTTAATAAAAAAAAATTAATAAAATATATTTATAAATTTATATTAACAAATTACTAAATACTATAAAATAATATATAAAAAATTTAAATAGTATAAAAAATAAACAGCATTATAAAAAAAGTTAGTTAAAAAAAACATTTAAAAAATTTAACAAATAAAATATATACTAGTTAATAATATTAAACAAAATAAAATTAACTATAAAAATATATATAACTTTTTATATTTTTGTAATTTTATTAACATTTATTTTTATTATAACTAGCAATATAATCAATTTAAATTTAATAATTTATTTATAGCTGTAACAATTTTAAGTTAGTTTTTTTAATTATTTTAAAAATTTAATAATAACAATTTTTTATTAATTTTAATAGCAATTAAAAAAAAAATAGTTTAATTTAAACTTATATATTAATTTTAAAATAATTAAAATAAAAAATATAACAATTAATATAATAGCTATAACAATTATTATAATAATTAAAATAACAATTAAAATAATAATAATTTTATATTTAATAGTTAAAACAATTTAAACTAACTTATTGCTTTTTAAAATTAAAATAAACTTATAAATATTAATATAATAAAATAATTAAATATATAAACTACTAAAATTTTTATTATTAATAAACAATTAATTATTTAAAATAAAAAAACTTATAATATTTATTTTATTTTTTATAAAAATTATTTTTTTATTATAAATTAAATTAATACTTTTTAATTTTTTTTAAACAATTTTAAAGTATTATTTAAATTTACTTTTTTTTTTAACAGTAATTATATATTTACTGTTAATTTAAAAAACGATTAAAATAAACATTTTAAAAAAACATTTTATAAAAAAATATAACAACAACTTTTATAGTAAACAATATTTAAATTTTAATTACTAATATATTTTTAATAAAAATAAAGTTTATTTTAAAATTAAATATATTATTTATTAATAATATATTAATTATAATATTTTTAATACAATTTATTTATAAATTATTGTTTTTAAATAAAATATTAAAATAATTTAAATTTGTTTTATTATATAAGTTGTTAAAATTAAATTTATAATTAAATTTAAATAATATATTTTTTATTAAATTATTTATAAATATAGCAATAAATAATATAAAAATTAAAAGTGCTTATATTATAAAATATATAAAAAAAAATATATTTATATATTTTTTAAATAAAAAAAAATATTTATAAATTAGCTTTTTTTATTTGTAAATATTTAATTATATATTAAATAATATATTAAAAGTTTATATAAATATATATTTACTATTTAGTTTTATATTTTATAAATTTTAACAACAATATTATTTTTTTTTATTTATTATAAATTTATTTATATAAGTTTATATAAAAAGTATAAATAGTTTAAAACTTTTTATTTTATAAATAATAACAATATTTATTATATTATTAAATATTAATAAGTAGTTTTCAAAATAATTAGCTAATATATATTTTATAAATAAATTAAGTTTTAAATATATTTTTAATATTAAATTTTTCAAATTTAACAAATTTAATATTAAATAAAAAGAAAAAAATTAAAATGATATTTTTTAATTAAAAAATTTAAAACAATTATTTTAAACAACTAATTTTTTATTTAATAAACTAAAACTTTATAAAAACAAAATATTTATTATTTATATAATAAATAATTATTATATAAAACTAAATATAAATATAACAATTAAAGTTTAACATTTATATTTTTTGCTATATATAAATAAATATTTTATTACTTTTAAACTTATTAAAAATTTTATAAAAAATATTTTAAAATTTTTTATATATATTATTATTAATAAATAAAATAATAAATTTTTATTTGTTAATTTTAAAATATAATTAATTATATTTTATAAAAATAATATATTAACTAATATTTAAATTAATAAAATTTATATTTGAATATAAATATAAGCTATTTAAATTAAACAAAAAAATTTTCAAACTATATAATTATTAAATATTTTTAAAGCTTAAAAAAATAACAATAAAAACAATAAATTAAATAATTAATATAGCTATAATTATTTTTTTAATTTTTTTAATTTATTAGATTTTATATTATTAAAGTTTTTTAAAATTGATATAATTAAAATTAACATTTTTTAAAACTAGGTATAAAAAATTTTGCAAAAGTTTAAATAAATTTTTAATAAATTAATATACTTTTTTTGTAATAAATTTAACTATTTTAATAATAAAATTAAAATATTTATAAAATTTAAAAAAAGTGCAAATTTAAAAAACTTTTACTAACAATTATATCGATAAAATATAAAAAACTAAAAAACAATAAATTTAATTTTAAACTTTTTTTGTAACTATAAAATTATTAAATTTATATTTTTAAATTAATTAATATTTATTATATTTTTAATATTTTTAATTTAAAAAAAGTTTAAGTTTAAAATTATTGTTAATTTATACAAAATTAATATTAAAATAATTAACAATATATATTTTTTTTTTAATAAAATAATATTTTTAAAACTTTTTATAGTTTTATTGTTTTTATTATTATAAATATTATAAAAATTTTTTTTTAATAATTAATATTAATAAAAAATAAATAAAAAACAGTTTTTATTATAGTTTATTATAAATATAAACAATTTATAATTACTATTATAAAGTTTAAAATATTACTAAATTTTTTTTAATATTATATAAAACAACTTTTAACTAAATATTTTTAAAAATTTGTTTTTATATATATAAACAATGTTATTATTTTTTTTTATAATATTTAAGATTATATTAAATATTTTAATATTATATTTAACTTTTTTGCTATATTTAAATATACTATATTTTTTAATAAATGCTATTTTGTTTAATATAAATTTTAAACTTTAAAAATATATATATTTCAACTTAAATTATTTATAATAAAAAAAAAAGTAGTAGCTATTTATAAATTTGTTATATTAGCTATATTATAAAAATTAAAATATAATATTAAATTATTTAAATTTTAATAAAATTAAATTTACTACTTTATAATTATTGTATAACTTTTTAATAATATTAAAACTTTTAGATTTTATAACTATTTAATTAAAACTAATTTAGCAAAAACTTAATATATTAAACAATATAAACTACTTTATTATTTTAAAAGTTTTATATTAAATAAAAACAACAAAATTACTTTAGCAGCTTTTAAAAAATATTAAAAGCTATTTAATTATATTTTAATTTTATAAAAACAAACTAAAAAAGCATAGAAAATTTTAAAAACTAAAATTTATAAAACTATTAAATTAATATATTTAAATTATATTAAACTATATATTTTTTATATTAATTTTAATTGTTTATATAAAATTAATATTATAATATATTAGATTTAAAAAAACAATAAATTATGTTTTATTTTTTTTTTATTTTATATTTTTAAATTAAAAAAACTATGTTTTAATATTTATAAAATTAAAACTTATAGCTTAATATAATTTTTAAAAAAACTGATATATTTTTTAAATTATAACAACGTTTATATTTATATAAATTATAATATTATTATTTAATTATTTATAAATATAAATAGTTGATTAAAAGTTTTAAACTAACTTAAAATTTAACGTTTATTTTTTTTACATTTTATTTATAAACTAAAAATTATATATATTTTTAGTTCTAATTTTATAAATATAAATATATTATTTTAACTTTTTAAATATAAACTAAAGCTTAATTTTATATTTAAAATAATATAATTTTTAATTATTATAAAAATTTAAATAAAACAATAGTAAGCTATATATAATTTTTTATTATAAAACAATTTTTTAGTTTTAATAATATAATAAACTGAAAGTTTAGCTATATTATTATTATAAAATAATTTATTACTAAATAATAACTCTACTTTTTTACAAGTTAAAATTTATTTATAAAATTTCGATAATTTTATTACAGCATTATTATATATATTAAATAAATTAATATAAACTATTACTATTAGTTATAAAAAAAATAAAAGTTTTAAAACAGTTTATAATAAACTTATACAATAATAACAAGATTTTAAAAATGAAAAAGTTTTAAATTTTATATTTTATTTTTTTTGCTTTGATTTTTAAACTATATTTATATATTTTATAAACTTAAAAACTAATCGATTTATTATATTAGCTTTTTAATAAATATATATTTTATATATAATATATAATAATTAAATATATATAAAAATATAATATATATATTACTTTTTATATTTTTTTACTTTTTTTTTAAATATAAAAGTATTTATAGTTAACTATATTTGCAATATTTATTTTAAATATATAAATATTAAAATAAACTAAATCAAACTATTTAACAATTTATATTTTATTAACATTTTTTAGATTTTACTTTTTATTTTTTATATAAACTTTATTATTAAACTATTAATTTTTAAAAAAAACAATAACGTTTTTTTTTTTATTATTAATAAAATATTTAAATTTATAAAAACAATAGTTAATAAATCTATTTATATTTTTAAATAATAAATTAAAGTTTATATTAAATATATTTATATTAACTAAAGCTTTTTAAATATATTTATTTTAAATATAAATTTTAAATTTATTTTTGATTTATAAATTATTTTTTATAAAATTATTTAAATTAATATAAAAATTATTGCTATTTATTATTATTTTATAAATAAACAAACTAAATATATAATTTAAATATTTATAACTAATATAATTATTTTTTTAAATGTTAAATTTAATTTTAACAATTAAAAGTTATATTTTTTTTATATTATTTATTGTTTTAATATTTTAACATTAACTATTACTATTAAAAGTTTTTTCAAAATTTTTTATAACTGTTAACTTAAAACTTTTCTGTTTATAAATCTTATTTTAAATATAAACTTTAATACTATATAGCAAATTTTACAACAAAAAGTTATAAATATAACAATATTAATATAAGTTTATATAAAAATCTATTATAATAGTTTATATAAATAACTACTAAAATTAACAAAAAATAACATAGTTTATATTAAATTAATTAAACTAAACTATATAAAATATTATTTTAATTATTAAATTAAGTTTAACTTTTATAAAACAAAACTATTTTTTATTAAAAAAATTCTTAAACTATTTAAATATTATATTAAACTGTTAATTTAATTAAAATAAAACTTAAATATATTTATTAAAAACTTTATATTAGTTCAATTTAATAAGTTTAATTAGCTATAATTTAAAATAAATAAAATAATTAACAATAAATAAAAAAAGTTTATTATTAAAACTATAAAAAATTATTCTATTATAAAAAAACTAAATAATATAATATTACAATTATATTATAAAATAAAATAAATAAACTATAAAAAGTACATATAAAAGCTTGTTATAATTTTTTGTAAAAACATTTTTTATATATTTATAAATTATTATAAGCATATATTTACTACGATTTATTTTATTGATTTATATTTTTGCAATTTTTATATTTTGCTATTTAATATAAATTTTTAAACTATATATATAATTTAATTATACTGCTATTTATATAGCTATTTTTATTTTTGCTTTTATATATATATACTTTTTTATTTTTAATATTTATATATATACAATATTTTATTATTAAATTATTTCAGTTCTTTTTTTTATTTACTTTTATATATATATAATAAACTATATATTTTTTAACATATTATTAATTAAATCGTTTATACTAATATTTTCTATAACAAAAAAAAAGCGATTATAAAAAAATTTATCAATTATAGTAAGCGATAAAGATTTTATTTTCTACAATTTTCAAATTATATAAATCTAAATTAAAATTAAAACCAAAATATTAGTAAAAAATCTAATTTTTAAACTGTAACTTTATTGCTAAGTTATATTATAAATTAATTACTAAATTATATCGATATAAACATAATTCTGCTTAAATAAAAAGCATACTTTTATATTTAGTTAATATCGCTTAAACTTTTAGCTAATACTTACTTAGAAAATTTTGCAAAAAAGCCGTTTTACTACTTGTTTTAACTTTAATATATAAAAAAAACCTATTTAGATTTAACTTAATATTTTCTTTATAACAGGATTTATTATTAAAAAGTGTATTAATTTTTCAATCAACGTTTACTTAAAAAATTTTATAAAAAGCTGCTTTATTATTTGTTTTAGCTTTAATATATAAAAAAGACCTATTTAGATTTAACTTGATATCTTTTTTATTATAAAGTTTTAATATCATTAAAAAATATATTGACTTTTTAGCCGATATTTATTTAAAAAATCTTACAAAAAACTTATTTAGATTCAACTTGATATCTTTTTTATAACAAAATTTTAACATCGTTAAAAAGTGTGTTAACTTTTTAGCTAATGCTTACTTAAAAGATTTTGCAAAAAGCTGCTTTATTGTTTATTTTAACTTTAATATACAAAAAAGACCTATTTAAATTTAATGTAAAAAAAACTTATTTAAGATTTAATATTTTTTTTTTAATAAGATTTAATATTTAAAAGATTTATTAATACAATATATCAATAAAATATTTTAGTATTAAAATATTTTAAACTTATATAATTTTAATAAATAGCTAAATAATATCAATAAAATAATCACATTTTTAAATATATAAACTTTTTTAATTACTATATATAACAAAGTTTATTTAAAAAAACAGTACTAATTTAAAAAATAAAATATTAAATAGTAATATTTAAAAAACTATTTAAAACAATATAAGTTTAGACTTTAATATTTCAGATTGTTTATTATAATATAATAATGTTTATTTGAAAAAACAGTATTAATTTAAAAAACAAAATGTTAAATAGTAACATTTAAAAAACTATTTAAAACAATATAAGTTTAAACTTTAATATTTTAAATTGTTTATTATAATATAATAAAGTTTATTTAAAAAAACAGTACTAATTTAAAAAACAAAATATTAAATAATAATATTTAAAAAACTACTATATATAAATACTACTTAAATTAATATAAATTTAGATTTTAATATTTTAAAAATATTTAAACTATAAATTTTAACTGTATTATTAAAATTTATAAAAAATATTATTTTGCTGTTTAATTAAATAAAATATAGATTAAAATATTTTTTAATATAATTTAATATTTATAAAAACTAATAAAGTAGCAAATATTTACTAAAACAATATAATATATAAACAATTAATATAATAATATAAAAAAAAAATAGCAATTTTATAAGTTTTTTTAGCTTTATATATAATTTTTTTAGTTTATTACTTTATATATTTAGTTTTTTTGTTTTTTTATCTTTTTTTGTTTTTTTTTTCTTTTTTTTTTTTTATGCTTTTTTTTTTTTTTTTTCTACTTCTTTAAATAAACGACCTAGTTAATTAAACAGTACTATTAATATAAATATAAAGTTTTATATTTATTAAAAAAACATTATTATTTTTATTTTTTATATTAGATTTTTTAACTTATTTTATTTAAAATATTAAATTTGATTTTTATATATATAAAAAAGTTGTTAATATTACTGGTTTAAATATTTTTATATTTTTATAAATATTTAAATATTTTACTTTTTTTATAAATATATATTTGCTACTTTTTACAAAAATATATATTTATAATATTTTTATAAAAGTAAATGTAATATTTTATAACAAAAAAAATGTAACAACTAGTAAATATAACAAGTAAGCGCTATAATATATAAAAATAGCAACTTTATATAAAAGCTAATTATATTTATATTATAGCTTTTTTTTGCAGCTTTTTTTTATATATATTTATTTTTAACATTAGTTAATTTTAATTCTTTTTATATTGTTTAGCTATTTTTATATTGTTATATTTTCTATATTATTTTTTTATATAATTTGATTTTAGTATTTTTTATTTACTATTAAGTTTATTTAATAAAATATTTAATTTTATAGCTATAGTATTAAAAAACTAAATATAATACTGTAAACTTTATTAATAATAGCAATATATAATATAATATAAAACAAAAAAAAAAACAAAAAAAAAAACAAATAATTATAATTTTTTTATAAACTTTGACTTAATTAATTTAAATATTATAAACAATTTTTATAGTATTAATATTATTACTTTTGTTTAAATTAATATAGTTTTTATTTTTTTTATTTTTATTTTTACTGAAATATTTATTTATTAATATTAGTTTATATTAAGCAATAAATATAAAACTGCTTTTATTACTTTTGTTATTTTTTTTGCTTTTAAAAAAAAAAAAACTTTTTTATTGTTTTTATTACTTTAATTGTTAAATATAATAATTAAATATTTTAATTATATAATAAACTTATATTTTTAAAACATTTTTTTTATATATTTTTATATTTATAGTTTATATTAAATAATAAAAACAAATCATTTTTTACTTTTAAATTTTTGTTTTTAATATTATTTAATTTTTATTAAAACTTATATATAAAACTTAAATTAATATTTATTTTTAAATATAAAACTTTAATATTTTATAATATTATAAAATAATTTATTATTAATTTTTAATAATATAAATAAATATTTTTTATTTATTGAAATTTTTATATTAGCTAAAATATTTATATTTATTAAATGCTTTTTTATTTTATTAGTATTATTTTTAACTTTATTAATATGTTTTTACAAACTAATTTAAATAGTATATTTATTATTAAAAATTTAAAAAATACTACTGTTTATAAATTTAAAAACTTTTAGTTATAAACTTTTACTTTTAAATTTAAATATAATTTTAGTTTTTATTATATATTTTATATAAAAATATATCAGTTTTTATATAATAACTAAAAGTTTTTTTAATTGTTTTTTTTTATTAACAATTAATGCTATATTTATTTTACAAATAATTAAAATATTGCAATAATATTTATAATAAGCTATAACAATAAAGTAGATTTTATTTATATAAATATTATATATAACAAGTTTTTTTGTTAAATTTATATTTTTATTAAATATAATTTTATTTACTGCTAAATATACAAAATTATTTAATTTTTTTATATTAATTGCAATTTTTAATATTTTAAATTTAAATATAAAAGTTGTTTTATTAAATAATGCTTTATATATTAAAACAAAAAATATTAATAAATAAAATATTTTAATATTTTATAATTATAACTAGTAAATAATTATTAGTTTTTTAATAAAATTTATTATAAAATATATTATAATATAAAATATAATATTTTTAATTTAGCAAGTATTAATATTTTGTTATTTTTAAAAAAAAAAATAAACAAATAGCAAATATATAAAAACTAATTTAAATAAAAATTTAATAAGTTTAGTTAATTTAAGTTTTATTATATATTGTTTTTTTTTACTGCAGTTATAAACATTTTTATAATATTTTTTAATATTACAAAAAAATAAAAACAAATTTAAATAATATTTGCTTTTTTTATATTATATTATAATAATTATATAGCTTTATTAATATAAAACTAAATATTAAATTTATAAATATAAATCGAAGTAAACAATATAAACAAAAAAATTAAAACAATCTAGTTTTTTTATTTATATTATTTTTAAAATAAATAATGTAGTATTTTTTTTATAAATATTTATATTAATTATACTATATTTTTAGTTATATTGTTTATTATTAAAATAAATTTTGACTTTTTAGTTTAATTTATTATTAATTATGTTTAAACTATTTTTTTTATAGCTTTATTTTTTATATAAATTTTAAATATTATTTTTTAATTTTTAAAATATATTATAAAAATTTATTATATTTAATAAAAAAAGTAGTATTATAAACTTTAATAAATATAAAACAAAAAATTTAAAAATATATATAAATTTTTTATAAACTAATTTTAGCTTTAAAATATAACGATTTAATTTTAAGTTTATTTTTTTATACTATTGTAAAAACTATATAATATATAAGTTTTATTTAATAAAAAGTACTAATATTATATTATTAACTTATATAAAAATGTTTAAATTAACTGTTTTTTTTTAAAAGTTTTTATTAAATTTAATAATATTTTATTAAATTATTAAGCAGTTTTATATTATTAAAAATATCAAAAAATTTAAATATTAATATTTAAATAATTTATTAAGCTAATAATAGCAGTTTATAAAAAATATAAATATAATAAAAAAATTACTGCTTTTATAAAGTATAAAAAGTTTATAGCTT
Organism: Hypoxylon argillaceum; assembly: GCA_022495175.1. NCBI lineage: Eukaryota > Fungi > Ascomycota > Sordariomycetes > Xylariales > Hypoxylaceae > Hypoxylon > Hypoxylon argillaceum. The sequence continues at coordinate 423 of MU378271.1, read as the reverse complement.
TTTATATATTAAACTTTATTTAAAATTTAAACTTTTTATATAATATAAAATAACTATTTATTTTTATAAATAATAAATTAAACTTTATTATTTTATTTTATTTAAATAATTAGTTTTATATTAAGTTTTATAATTTTAAATTTATTTAATATAATATAAAAACTAATAATTTATTTAAACAAAATATTAAAATTATTATTAAATATATTATTAATATTCAAAAGTATAGCAAAAATTTTAACAAGTTTAATATATAAAAAGCAATTATATATTAAATTTTAAATAAAATTTATTATAATAATAATATTATTATATTTAATTAATAAATAATATTTATTAAATAATATTTTAAATTGTTATTATAAAATAAAACTAAAAATAATTTTAAATATTTTATTATATAGTATAACTGAATTAATAATT